>JBAMBR010003802.1:0-97094 GCA_037044475.1 Zaprionus obscuricornis
TCGCACACTCTGAATTGTTCATCTAATTTTAGCTTGTTATTAACACAGACTAATTTGACAATGGGCAATGGGCAATGGGCAATGAGCAATGAGGGTAAATTGTCGCTTGCAACATTCGCACCTTGAAGACATCTCATGTTGCAAGAGAAGATAGAAAGAGAGAGAGAAAGAGAGTGACAAAGAGAAGTGTATGCAGAAAGTGAATCTGTTGTTGTTGTTGCTGCTACTCTTGTTGTTGTTGGGTGTGGGTGGGCATCATTGTTGTCGCTTAGTTGGATACAGTTGAGTGCGTCAGCCACTGCCGCATCGCATCTGTGTCCGGGCTGGCCAATTGAGTGACCATTGTTAACAGTAGTAGAAGAAGAAGAAGAAGAAGAAGAAACTTGTAACGCGCCATGAAAATGACCCGTGGCAAATGCGGCCTTTGGCGATGTAATAAAATGCAAATTAATGTCTTTCAGACTAAACCAGATGCTATAAATTTTCTGTTGTTACCATAAACTTAACAGACATGTGTGTGTGTGTGTGAGAGAGAAAGATGTAGAGCTAGAGAAAGTGTAAGCGAGATAGAAATGGAAATGGAAGTGAATTCTCGCACCTTTTGGCCAATTTGTTGCAGGCTGTTGATTTGCTGCCAATTGTTGTTGCTGCTGATGTTGCTGCTGCTGCTGCTGTTGCTACCTGCCATGCATCAAATTAACCCTCAAATAATCCAGTTAAAGCTTGTTATATAATTGACGCTGACAGGCGGCATGCATAACTACTGAAATGATTATGCCAAAGCACAGATACAAATCTTTTCTTTATTTTTTTTTTGCTAGCCTCCAGTGAATCTCAGTTGAAATGTTGAAATGTTTATTTATGCGCTGCAAATACACAAATTCACTTATAACTCTAATTATGTCTACACAACTTATACGCTACAACTGCAATTATTATTGTTGTTGTCGTTTCTGTTGTTGTTATTGTTGTTGTTGTTGTTGCTTGTCATTAGTTAAGTATTAATGACATTTTTCAATTACGCAGACAAGCGACGACATTTACACTTGTTGAGTGACATATATAAAAAAAAAAAAATCTCATTAAGACTTAAGCTTGGCTAATCTTCAGTTAAGATAAATATTATGCTAAGTTATGCATTAATTCTATAAAAAATCATTTTCAACTTATCATATCAATTGTAAATACATTCCAACACTGTGCTACGAAGCATCTTTAAGTTGCAGTAGCAACAACAATAACAAATAATTATCTATAAATTTTTTTTTATTAAGAACTTTCAACTGCAGATACATATCTGTAGCTTGTATCTTAAGCTTGTATCTTAATGTTATGCGATTGCAAAAACAGATGCGAAACAGATCAACATATCGTAGTATTAGTGCTAGTAAAGCACGTGTTGCTTACTGTTGAATGTCAACTACTACAACAACGTAGCAATTGTTGTTGCTGCAATGCAAAAAGTCGTTAGTAACTGTCAGTTATATAGAATGAAGAAGATTGCAGAGTGACAATGACTACGACATAAGTCTATGGACAGTCGCATAGCTGATCTTTATAATTGAAATGTGCATGCGAAAAGGTTATTGGAGCAGCCATAATATATGCGATATATAATAAATATATATATAAATATATAAATATATATATATAGTAATCTTTTCTGTTTAGTCATCAAAGACATTGAGCTGATTTACTTGAAGCATTTTTTTGGCAGTCAGCGGCACAAACATTGGGCGTTGGATTTAACAGCTAGCGGAACTTCCTTCCGGCAGTACCTATGGCGCGCATGCATATAAAGTATATAAAAGTTAGAAGTCTGAGCAAGCAAATAGATGACCTTAACTGTTAAAGAATCAGGTCCAACATTTTGCGCTGTGATGCCAGCGTTGGCAACTGTTTAGTTTAAGCAATGGCCAAGTTTAAGACTTAAGACTTAGGCGCTGTCTAATTAATGGAGTGCACGTAAAATGCTTTTTGAATTTTTTTTTTGTCTTGTTTTTGTATTGTTTTCATTTTTTTTTTCTTTTTTTGGCGCACATTTAAACGCTTGGTTGATTTTTGATTTTCAGGCAATGATAAATTTTGTCTCTCAAGAGTTTGTATATATATTTTTTTTTTGTTGGTGGCGTCTTTAAAAACTTATTTGTTTTTGTCTAAATACAACGATGCGACCATTAAGAGATCAATATTTCGCTTTCTTGTTGTGGCAGTTTCACACATAAAAGTGACGGAAATACTAAGATTTGTGGCAGCCGGAAGCGACAACTTGGTCGACCAAATGTTTTATTTTTTAAATTTTTGCTATATAAGTTATTATTTACATGTCACATGCATACGCCACTGCCTCTGCCTCTGCCTCCACCTTCGCCCCCGCTTACTGCCTATAGCTACATTTACCTGCGCAGCATCGTTGAACTTGCAACCGCAATTGGCTGCTTAACAGACTGAGGACATAAACTGGCAGCAGGCTTCCGTCGTTGGTTTTGTGGCCAATCGATTTGTGAATGCTGTCAAAGATCAAATGACATTGTCGTATATGTTATCATATCTAAATCGGAAGTAATCACCTTTGTGTCTGTCGGTGACCTTGAACTGCAGTTGGACTTGCACATAAATTATAAATATTTTCATAATTTATATTAGGAAATAATTAAATTTCAATATGAAATTTATGCAATTATATAAAAATAAATAATATAAAATTTATTTTTTACATTATAAATATGCAAAAATTGTTTAGAAAACTTTATTAATTCTTATTGATATTTAAAAAAAAATTTATTTTATATAAAATATTTTATATAAACAAATTTTTTGTATAATATATTAATGCTACATTTTTTTTATATAATTCTAAATATACTTTAAAAATTCTTTACTAATATTTTGCATTTAATTTTTTGTTTAGCTCAAAAATAGATTGTAAAATATATGAAAAAATTTGCAAGCCTAAAAGTATGCTACAAAAAAGAATATGAACATGCAAATGCGAATATCTAACGCCATCTAACAATCATTTGTTATTTGTTGATTTATTGCAAGCTAAACAAATAATAAATAAAACAAAATAATTAAATATTAAAGTTTAATTTAATTTTTTTTTTATATTATTCTAAGGCAAACACCAGTAAATATTTATAAATTTATAAATAAATTTCATAATATAATTAGCTAAATCACAGCCAGCTGACATTCTAAAATTGCTATTGGCAATTTGTCTCATTAAAACAAACTAATTATAATATTATAATGAAATGAACAGGGAAATCGAAACTGAAAAGTAAAAGTTATATTAGAATTCCCCACAGGTTTTTCTTTTTCCGGTTCATTAGAAACTATGAACTCTTTGTATTGAAAGTAAAAATAGAAAGACAAAACAAAGCTTAAGCAATGCCAATAGTCGAACTATACGAAATTGAACTTGTTTATAGCGTTGATACTGATCAAGACTCTTACATGCTATGATCTTAGCTTACATTTATTATAGCGCGATTTTACTATGAATTTACAGATATATGCACTTATTATATATATAAATATATGCTTTCAAATATCATCTGATTTCTCATAGTTATGCATAGTTTATACCATCATAATTTTAATGTAATTGGTAATTTATACTGTTAGAATAACTATAAGCTTGCAACTATATGTGAATATTAGAATTGTTTATGTATTTATTCCGAGCTATAAATGTTGCCATAAAATATATATTAGTCTCAAAGCTAAAGTTTACTTAGTAATCTATGATATTTTTCATAGTATAAATCTAGTATAAATATTTATGCAATTTTATGTGCATCCCATAATTATTTGCAGCTCTATAATTAGACACATGCTGTTACAGCTATAGCTTCAACTATTATAGTTAGTCAAGCATAAATTAGCTAAACTATAACAATTTGCATAATTTAACTTGCTATAAAAAAAAAGCGAACCATAATTATAGCATATTGTGTAAGCAATTAAAATTGATTGAATGTACATCAATTATGCAACAATTAAATGTTTTTGTCATCAATTTTAATCTTCATATTGCTGTAATATAAATATAAAAATATTTAATATAAATAATATAAAAATATAATAATAATATAAAAATATAGAAAATAAAATAAAACAAATAAAATTAAAAATTTGCTGTAATAGATGCTGTAATTCTAGATATTATAGCAAATATTTAAAATTAAATATTTTTGTCATCATCATCTCATTCTTGATATTGCTGTAAAATTAAAAAATAAAAATAAAAATAGAAAATAAAAAATTTGCTGTAATAGATGCTGAAATTCTAGATATTATAGCAAAAATTTAAAATGTTTAAATGTTTTTGTCATCTATTTTATTCTTGATATTGCTGTAATATACAAAAAATATAGAAAAAAAAATAGAAAATAATAATTTGCTGTAATAGATGCTGAACATTTAAAATTAAATATTTTTGTCATGAACTTTATTCTTGATATTGCTGTAATATAAAAAAAAAAAATATAGAAAAAAAATAGAAATAAAAATAAAAATAGAAAATAAAAATAAAAATAGATGCTGAAATTCCAGATATTATAACAAAAATTTTAAATTTTTAAATTTTTTTGTCATCAATTTCATTTTTTATATTGCTGTAATATAAAAAAAAAAATATAGAAAAAAAATAAGAATAAAAATAAAAATAGAAAATAAAAATTTGATGTAATAGATTGCTATAGACAAGTTCAATTTCGTATAG
This sequence comes from Zaprionus obscuricornis, assembly GCA_037044475.1. NCBI lineage: Eukaryota > Metazoa > Arthropoda > Insecta > Diptera > Drosophilidae > Zaprionus > Zaprionus obscuricornis. The sequence goes on from JBAMBR010003802.1 coordinate 4,730, forward strand.
TTCGACTATTGGCATTGCTTAAGCTTTGTTTTGTCTTTCTATTTTTACTTTCAATACAAAGAGTTCATAGTTTCTAATGAACCGGAAAAAGAAAAACCTGTGGGGAATTCTTAATATAACTTTTACTTTTCAGCATCGATTTCCCTGTTCATTTCATTATAATATTATAATTAGTTTGTTCTAATGAGACAAATTGTTAATAACAATTTTAGAATGTCAGCTAGCTGTGATTTAGCTAATTATATTATGAAATTTATTTATAAATTTATAAATATTTACTGGTGTTTGCCTTAGAATAATATAAAAAAAAAATTAAATTAAACTTTAATATTTAATTATTTTGTTTTTATTATTATTTGCTTAGCTTGCAATAAATCAACAAAATGATTGTTAGATGGCGTTAGATATTCGCATTTGCATGTTCATATTCTTTTTCGTAGCATACTTTTAGGCTTGCAAATTTTTTCATATATTTTACAATCTATTTTTGAGCTAAACAAAAAATTAAATGCAAAATATTAGTAAAGAATTTTTAAAGTATATTTAGAATTATATAAAAAAAAATGTAGCATTAATATATTATACAATAAATTATTTTATATAAAATACTTTATATAAAATACATTTTTTATTTAAATATAACTAAGAATTAATAAAGTTTTCTAAACTATATTTGTGCATATTTAAAATGTAAAAAATAAATTTTTATATTATTTATTTTTATATAATTGCATAAATTTCATATTGAAATTTAATTATTTCCTAATACAAATTATGAAAATATTTAAATATAATTTATGTGCAAGTCCAACTGCAGTTCAAGGTCACCGATAGACATACAGTGATTACTTCCGATTTAGATATGATAACATATACGACAATGTCATTTGATCTTTGACAGCATTCACAAATCGATTGGCCACAAAACCAACGACGGAAGCCTGCTGCCAGTTTATGTCCTCAGTCTGTTAAGCAGCCAATTGCGGTTGCAAGTTCAACGATAGCTGCGCAGGTAAATGTAGCTATAGGCAGTAAGCGGGGGCGAAGGCTCGGAGGCAGAGGCAGAGGCAGTGGCGTATGCATGTGACATGTAAATAATAACTTATATAGCAAAAAATTTAAAAAATAAAACATTTGGTCGACCAAGTTGTCGCTTCCGGCTGCCACAAATCTTAGTATTTCCGTCACTTTTATGTGTGAAACTGCCACAACAAGAAAGCGAAATATTGATCTCTTAATGGTCGCATCGTTGTATTTAGACAAAAACAAATAAGTTTTTAAAGACGCCACCAACAAAAAAAAAATATATATACAAACTCTTGAGAGACAAAATTTATCATTGCCTGAAAATCAAAAATCAACCAAGCGTTTAAATGTGCGCCAAAAAAAGAAAAAAAAAATGAAAACAATACAAAAACAAGACAAAAAAAAAATTCAAAAAGCATTTTACGTGCACTCCATTAATTAGACAGCGCCTAAGTCTTAAGTCTTAAACTTGGCCATTGCTTAAACTAAACAGTTGCCAACGCTGGCATCACAGCGCAAAATGTTGGACCTGATTCTTTAACAGTTAAGGTCATCTATTTGCTTGCTCAGACTTCTAACTTTTATATACTTTATATGCATGCGCGCCATAGGTACTGCCGGAAGGAAGTTCCGCTAGCTGTTAAATCCAACGCCCAATGTTTGTGCCGCTGCTGCCAAAAAAATGCTTCAAGTAAATCAGCTCAATGTCTTTGATGACTAAACAGAAAAGATTACTATATATATATATTTATATATTTATATATATATTTATTATATATCGCATATATTATGGCTGCTCCAATAACCTTTTCGCATGCACATTTCAATTATAAAGATCAGCTATGCGACTGTCCATAGACTTATGTCGTAGTCATTGTCACTCTGCAATCTTCTTCATTCTATATAACTGACAGTTACTAACAACTTTTTGCATTGCAGCAACAACAATTGCTACGTTGTTGTAGTAGTTGACATTCAACTGTAAGCAACACGTGCTCTACTAGCACTAATACTACGATATGTTGATCTGTTTCGCATCTGTTTTTGCAATCGCATAACATTAAGATACAAGCTTAAGATACAAGCTACAGATATGTATCTGCAGTTGAAAGTTCTTAATAAAAAAAAAATTTATAGATAATTATTTGTTATTGTTGTTGCTACTGCAACTTAAAGATGCTTCGTAGCACAGTGTTGGAATGTATTTACAATTGATATGATAAGTTGAAAATGATTTTTTATAGAATTAATGCATAACTTAGCATAATATTTATCTTAACTGAAGATTAGCCAAGCTTAAGTCTTAATGAGATTTTTTTTTTTTTATATATGTCACTCAACAAGTGTAAATGTCGTCGCTTGTCTGCGTAATTGAAAAATGTCATTAATACTTAACTAATGACAAGCAACAACAACAACAGCAACAATAATAATAATTGCAGTTGTAGCGTATAAGTTGTGTAGACATAATTAGAGTTATAAGTGAATTTGTGTATTTGCAGCGCATAAATAAACATTTCAACATTTCAACTGAGATTCACTGGAGGCTAGCAAAAAAAAAAAATCAAAAAAATAAAGAAAAGATTCGTATCTGTGCTTTGGCATAATCATTTCAGTAGTTATGCATGCCGCCTGTCAGCGTCAATTATATAACAAGCTTTAACTGGATTATTTGAGGGTTAATTTGATGCATGGCAGGTAGCAACAGCAGCCACAGCAGCAACATCAGCAGCAACAACAATTGGCAGCAAATCAACAGCCTGCAACAAATTGGCCAAAAGGTGCGAGAATTCACTTCCATTTCTATCTCGCTTACACTTTCTCTAGCTCTACATCTTTCTCTCTCACACACACACACACATGTCTGTTAAGTTTATGGTAACAACAGAAAATTTATAGCATCTGGTTTAGTCTGAAAGACATTAATTTGCATTTTATTACATCGCCAAAGGCCGCATTTGCCACGGGTCATTTTCATGGCGCGTTACAAGTTTCTTCTTCTTCTTCTACTACGACTGTTAACAATGGTCACTCAATTGGCCAGCCCGGACACAGATGCGATGCGGCAGTGGCTGACGCACTCAACTGTATCCAACTAAGCGACAACAATGATGCCCACCCACACCCAACAACAACAACAACAACAACAGATTCACTTTCTGCATACACTTCTCTTTGTCACTCTCTTTCTCTCTCTCTCTCTATCTTCTCTTGCAACATGAGATGTCTTCAAGGTGCGAATGTTGCAAGCGACAATTTACCCTCATTGCTCATTGCCCATTGCCCATTGTCAAATTAGTCTGTGTTAATAACAAGCTAAAATTAGATGAACAACTCTGAGTGTGCGACAGAGATGAGAATAGTGACAGTGTGACAGTGGCTTAAGGCAATTGTAAACCAAGTCAAATTTTGCCAGCAATTGTCATGGTTAGTTAAAGCTTCAATTTCAACTATTACCTTGGCCAGGCCCACAGTTAACCGTCAACAATCGACACAATTTTCATTTATTTTGCTTTGCACATCTTCAATTTCATGCAGTTGGCAAATATAAAAAAAAATATTATATTAAATTTAATATATTGCATTGCCTGTGATGACAAGTTGTATGACTTGGTCGAAGCAATTTTTAACATTCTATTTTATTTTTAATATTAAAAATTTTATTTTTTATTATTGATATATTTCATATTTTAATGATGCACTTAATTATATTTTAAAGTTGCAGTTAAATTTATGTTCTACATTATTTTGTGGCACACACAACATAATGGAAATTCCACTCCCACATGCCACGCTTCAACTGCACGCCACATTTAACAAGCATATAAAAAAAATAAATACACACATTTATATATATATATATTTTTTTTTAGTATTTTTTTTATAATACATTATTTTGGTGTATAGCGTGTACGTCATACTGTATATGATTCACGTACTTAGTTATAGTTATTGTTGGCTAAATGCTGGCATTTGTTATTCAAGCAGACAATGCGCGCCACGCACATGCAACTCAACATAGTTGTTGTTGCTGTTATTATTGCTGCTGCTACTGTTGCTATTTATGGAAAACCTTCGGAAAATGCCGACAATCGTATTTTGCGTACATATTTTCTCAGCAGCCAATGAAGAAAAGAAGAAGAAGAAGACGACGAAGAATTGAGACGCGACGCGGTTTAGCTTATCATGTCTGCGCAGCCATAGCCCAATGCTTTGGCGGCAGCTCGCAAACATGTAAATTGACTTAATCTAATATTAAGTTTTTTTTTTTATTTTGGTCTTACTAATACCGCGTAATAATTAACACATCGGCAGTTTAATGCGACGTCTATGCTGCACTTTGCAAATTTCGCTGTCATTTCAAAAGAAAAACAAAAAAGTTTATTTAGCATATAAAGATGTGTGTGAGAAAGAGTAAGATAGTCCTGCGGCGCAGGAGAGTTACATTGCATGAGAGAATGAGAATGAGAGCACGCTCACGCATTTTCTACTCGGTTGGTAATGTTAACAGAACAAATGTAATGTTAATTAACATTAAATGCAAATGTTAATTAAATGAAGTGTCAAAATTTTCGATTGCATTGTAAAATTGCAATTTAATGAATTAATTTGCTTTGTCTGATCAACATATAATACAGGGTATGTATTGTTTGAACATTATAAATGTAAAAGTTTTTGTTATGCTGCCAACAAAACCGCAATCTAAAGTCAAATTCGAAATGCAAACCAAAGTCAAAAGGTGGGGAAGAGAGAAACGGACATGGAGACAATTGTATGCAAGTGCTGAAGGTTGTTTTGGGCAGCGCTGTTAATTTTTTTTTCTCTTTTTCTTTCGTATTTCGGCAAGCAAAGAAATATAGTTTCAACTGTTGTTTTTTTTCGCGCACTCTTCGCATATGGAGCTAAGCTCTAATTAGAGTCTTTAGTACGCCCCTCGTATTTTTAATTATGTGAAAAATGGGCAGAAAACCTCAAATGTTGACCTGGACATAAACTAGCGCATATTATTAAGCTGCATATAAGTCTGTGGACAAAATTGTTTTTTGCTATTGTTGTTGCAACTTCTGCGGTTTGTCAATATCACTAATAAGTTCATTTTTTTTTTTTTTATATATATTTTCTATATATTCTTTCTATAGATATATATATATATATATTTTTTTTTGCTGCTTAGCTGTCAACCTCAATTGGCACGTTCTCAACGTGGTTCAAGGATGAGTAAGACTCTAAAACTCTAAGATATAAGACTAGAGACTAGAGACTTTAGACTCTAGACTAAAAATTGAAATTAAAATTGTCTCAGCTTATGACTCTGCAGTTTGCTCTGTTGCTCTGTTGCTTTGCTTTTGGTGTTTGAAACCATAAATCAGTTGCATACATATGTATTCCTGATCGGTTTCTTTGATATAAGAGACGCTTAGCTGAGATCTTCTGTACTTGGCTAACAACATTTGCACTAAATATAAATACTACATAACGTTACTCATTTAAATTAACTACTTGGTTTTTTTTTTCGCTTGCAGCTAATGTTAGTTTTTTTTACTCTACGTTCACTGACTGCTGTTTATAGTAAATTGTTTTTTTGGCAGATTTTATGAAATATTTCTTTTATATTTTTATTTATTTAATTTTTATGTTTTTTTTATATTTTACTTTTTTTTATTTATTTTGTTTTATTTTTTATTTAATTTTTTTATTTTATTTTTTTATTTATTTTTTTTTATTTTTTTTATTTATTTTGTTTTATTTTTTTTATCTATTTTATTTTATTTTTTATTTAATTTTATTATTTTTTTATTTATTTTATTTTTTTTTATTTTTCTTATTTCGTTTTATTTATTTTTTTTTATTTTATTTTATTTTTTATTTTTTTATTTGATTTTATTTTTTATTTATTTATTTGATTTTATTTATTTTATTTTATTTTTTATTTACTTTATTTTATTTTAATATTTATTTTATTTTATTTTTTTATTTATTTTATTTTTTGATTTATTTTATTTTTTATTTTTTTTTATTTATTTTGTTTATTTATTTATTTATTTATTATTATTTATTTATTTATTTATTTTATTTAATTTTTTTTACTTATTTTATTTTTTTTTTGTTTTATTTATTTTTTAGTTATTTTATTTTATTTTATATTTATTTTATTTTTTTATTTATTTTCTTTTAATTTTAATTATTTTATTTTTTATTTTTATTTATTTAATTTTATTTTTTTTATTTCTTTTATTTTTTAAATTATTTCAAATTTTGTATTTTATTTTATTGTTTTTTTTATTTTTATATTTTTTTTTAGAGTATTAAATATTTGTCTAGCATTTGTTGAATAACCGCTTTTAGATTTTAATTAGTTTAATATATATTATAATTTGTTTATTTTTTTAATGTACTTAAATCGTGGGAATAATTCGCCAAGACAAAAATTGACATTGAAATATTTAACATGAAATTGAGGGAGAATCGAAAGTTATATGTCATAAAATTAAATTGTTGCAGCTGTACATGTACATATAAGAAAATATCCTTGAAGAACATAATCCTCAAGTGACGTCAACATTTGCGTCTTGTCAAATAATAATAAAAAAAATAAAGAAACATGTTTGTAATTTATCTTCGATTGTTTTTGCAAGAAAAAAAAGAGGAAAAACTTAAGAGCATAACTAGTTCTATCTATCTAAATAAATTAGTTTAAATTGCTACAGTGTCATAATATTTGTTGTTATTGTTGTTGTTCTTTTGAGCCGCTTTTTGCTTTCATTCAGTTTGCCTAGAATGGAATTGTCGTTGTTGTTGTTGTTGTTGGTTTCTTTTGCGTTTGAACTTTGCTTGCCGTGCTTGACCTTCAGCATTGATGTTAAGACAAAGATCAACAGCAACACACACACACACACATAGACTGCTATGCTGTGTAGGGGGAGGGGAGCTGAAGTAACATTGTCGTCGTTGTCATACAAGTAGAGCACTGAGAATTTCGCATGTGCCAAATATCTAGGGCTTTTTGTCTTTTTTTTTGTCTGTTTGTCCAACAACAATTGCAAATTCTTGTAGTACTTGTTGTTGATTTTCAAGTTAGTAACTTGACCCGATTTATAGGTTTGTCGGTTGATAGTCAAAAGTTATATTTTATTGTCAGCGATTATATAAAGAATTAAGTTGTTAAATAAAATTGCATTTTATTGCATACTATTTATTATATAGTAGTATTAACTATTTTTTTTTTTTGCTTGGTACTTGAAGTCTAGGGCAATCATTATTTTGCGCATAATTTAAGTTCGTTGCCAAAGTCTTTCGTTTTTCGTTTTCGTTTTCATTTGTATTTCATTTCGTTTTCGTTATTCGTTTCATATTGCAGCCGAAAGGCATAAAGGAAATTAATGATTAAGTCATGATTAATATCATAATTCTGAGCGCTGGCTGCTGCTACAAAAAAGTGACTGGTCTCAAGCTCTAGATGATTTCATTATGTGGGATAACAACACAATACATAGAGAGATACATAGATACATTGCCATAGCTATAGCTGCAACTAGAGCTTGCAATACACAATGAAAAATCAGCAAAAATCTGTCGCCAATTTACACTGCTTATATTTACCTCCCGCCTCATGCTGCCAGCAGACAATATTCCATTCAACGGGTTAGTGTAGCAACATCCCAAATCCCCAATCCATGCGGCAACTTCATTCACATGGCTCCCCCGAACAACAACAACAACAGCAGCAACAGCAGCAGCAGCAGCAGTCAACGTCTCATACTCACCACGCTGCCAACGTCGACTGAGACAGTGACAGAGACAGCAACGCTTCGCCACAGTTGAGTGAGACTGAGATATCTTTGGCTTTGCTTAATGCAATGTTAACTGCGCAGTCGACTGCGCTGCTCGGCGCTGCTTTGCGCTGCGTTGCTTTTGCTACGTCGTTTTGTTTTCGCACATTTTGCGCTTATTTAAATGGAAACTCGCCGCTAGAATAACCACAGTATTCCGGTGAACTTGGCGTTGTTTGTATCTGTTGCCGTTGCAGTACTAAAAGTATATTTTCAACTATATATAAAAAATATATATATATATATACATATATATCTATTCATACTAAGGATCTGTGTATAAAGTGTTAATATTGTGTTATTTTTATATATTTCTAGAAATTCCAAAAAAAAACAAAGAAAAATAAAAAAAAACCAAAAATCGTTGCTCAATCAATTCAACAACAGCTAAAAAATCTTTAAAAAAATGGCAAATTTTATGTGCTTTGTTATCCTTTCGTTGGCTTTGTTCGCCAGTGTTGCTGTTGCGCGGCCAGGATATGCTGTGGATTACTATGTGAGTTTGAAGCTACAAAGTGACAAAAGAACTAAAAGCAGAAGTCGAAGAAATGGAATATTTTTGTAAACTTAAGCTAAGACTTTATCAACTTCGAAAAAATTCTAAAAAAAAAAAAAATTAATTTTAATATTATTTTTTTTACTGTCAGGATCATCCGAAATATGCCTTTAACTATGGCGTGGCAGATCATACAACTGGTGATGTAAAATCACAGCATGAGACACGTGATGGTGATGTTGTCAAGGGTAAAATACACATGCATAAACCTGCATAAACCTGCATAAACCTGCATAAACCTGCATAAACCTGCATAAACCTGCATAAACATGCACAAACATGACAATTTGTTTTCCTTTTTTGACTCTTTGACAGGTCAATATTCGCTCGTTGAGCCTGATGGTTCCATTCGCACTGTTGACTATACAGCTGATCCTATACATGGCTTCAATGCTGTTGTCACCAAATCTGGTCCCACTGTGCACGCTCAATCGCTTGTAACAAAGCCAATTGTTGCCCATAAGCCAGTCTTGGCACATTATGAGCCACATGTGGCGCCTGTAGCAGCACCAGTTGTGGTTGCCGCCTCACCAGCGCCTTATGGTAAGTTAATGCATATTGTATTTTCTTTTTTTTTTAGCTGCTCGATATATGCAATGCACATTTGCTAGCTCACACTCACAGCTCATAGTCACACTTACTGCACTGCAGCACTTTCAGCTAGTTGTTGTTGTTGTTGTTTGTTGGTAGCACAATTTTGTAGAGTCTTCTATGTTTTCTGTAGACTTGTGATTTGTCGCTCTTTAAATTTTCTAGGCATGAATACATATCGCATGCTACGTCTGTTCAGGCGTAATGTCAACTATTTTAATAATCAATATCGTAAATTACGGAAAGATGATGAATACGCATATGATGACATTGCAGCGCAAAAAGATGCCGATTATTATGCAGACTACTACTGAAAAAAATATAGTATCAATTTATCAATTATTACAAAAATAGAATCAATCACCATAAGTGAATTAATCAATATTAAATGAAATTCAATAGACCAAATATATGTATATAGCTATGCATGAAATAACATTATCATAAATTCATTATAATTATAATAATAATAATCATTATCATAATCATTATCATACATACAGCAGTTCGTTTAGGTAATACAACAACAGTAACAGTCTGTTGCATATCAATTAGCTTTCTGTCTGCCTCAGTCTCAGTCTCAGTCTCTATGTCTATCTCTGTCTCTGTCTGTGCAGTCGAGCGATTAAACTGATTCATCGCAATGTATAACATTTCCTAAGCGCTGCTGCTGCTGCTGCTGTTGCTCTGCTGCTATTTGACTGCAGTTGACTAATGCATCTGTTTTCACCACGCCCACACGCCTCTTAATTATGTCATATACTAAGCTTTCCACACACATACACAGTGAGAGCAACATTTGATCTAAAGATTATTTTTCTTGCTTTTTTGCTCAAGTTTTGTTTGCACTTTGCATTCGCTCTCATAATTTTTTTTTTTTTTGTTTTTTTTCATCATTTTTCCCACACTAATTATGTCATATGCAGCTGCAGCAACAACAGCGCATCAACATTTTGCAGCAGCAGCAGTAGCAACAGCAGCAAATGGAAAATTATGTTAACCCTTTTTTTTTTCATTTTCCACCAACAACTTTTCTCAATGTCGCAATGATTTTTTGTTGCCACTACATGGGAATTGTTGTTGTTGTGATTGCATGTGAAAAAAAAACATTTTTAATTGTGACTGTGGCATTTTATTAATTAAGAATCACAAGAAGCGCGCACACCCAACGCACAAAGAAAACGAAACATTTGCCAATAAGGCAAAAAAAAAAATTAAAAAAACAAAAGACTTAGGCAACAAACTTTTTGTCAGCAATTTGCATGTACAACAGCAACAATAGCAAAAAAAGGGAAGTTACAGTGAAAACAACAGCACCTGTGACCAATTGAAGTTTGCTTGTTACAAATTCGTGACAATTCAAAATGTTCGCTGAAAAAAAAGCAAAAAAAAAAATAAAGCAAAAAATCAGCGCAAAAGAAATGCATGGAAAATTATTTCGCCAACAGCTGCTGTTGCCTTTAATTTTTGTTGTTTTTTTTTGTCGACTCATTTGTAAAGCAATTTCAACATATTTGCAATTATCTATGCAATCGATTTTTTATATTTATATTTTATTTACAATTTTCATTTTCTTTACATAGTCTCAAAACATTATACGACCGCACCTGCCACGCCCATTCATTATGATTATGATGATGGCTATTATAATCAGGCTCAATATGAATATGTGCCCCAATATGATGCTGGACATTATGGACACTATGCGAGTCCCTATGCGACACATTATTAATTTTATTGATTAACATTTGCGATTTAGTATGCACTAAGCAAAAAATTTAGTATATATATAATAATCGAAAAAAACAATGAAGATGAAAACCCTCGTGTTTTGCTGTGGCTTGCAAAAAAAGAAAAGAAAATAAATTTATAAATTTTTTTCTTCAATTTTGAAATGCACACAAAAAACACTGAGACACACGCACACATGCTGAACATGCTCTGATGCCCCTTTTTCTCACACGACACCGAATGCTTAAAGTTGAAGTTGAAACCGAGTAAGATAATAATGATATGGATGCTAATTTAAGTTGTGAATTTTTTTCTGTAAAAAAAAATAAAAAGTTTCAACAACAAATTTTATAAGAAAAAAAAAAAATAAAAGTCTTTTCTGTAAAAACAAAAATAAATAAATTAAAAATAAAAAGTTTCAACAACAAATTTTATAAAAAAAAAATAAATAAAAAAAATAAATAAAAAAAATAAATAAAATAAAAATCTTTTCTGTAAAAAAAAAAAAAAAAAAAATAAAAACTTTCAACAACAAATTTTATAAGAAAAAAAAAAAATAAAAGTCTTTTCTGTAAAAACAACAACAAATTTTATAAAAAAAAAAACTCTTTTATGTAAAAACAAAAAAAAAAAATAAAAAATAAAAAGTTTCAGCAACAAATTTTTTAAGAAAAAAAAAAAACAAAAGTTATTTATGTCTTTATCTTCTTGAAGATATCTGTGAAATGCATAATATATAAAACTGATTTTTTTTTGTTAACCTTTCGCTTTTTTTTCCTTTTCATTAATTTCAATAAAAAAAATTCAAATTGTTAAACAAGTTTTTTGTTTTTATTTATTTTTTAATCAAACTACTTTACGTATAGACTGCAAATAAGCTTGTGGGAAAATTATATATATATATATATATATATATATATTTGTTCTTCATAAAACTAGACAAATATTGAATGTGGGACGTCAAATTGGCTGAGACGTCAAATTGATGCCACAATCGATGCAACGATTGTTGACTGAATGTTGGCGTTGTAATAATAATTTGCACTTGTTGCCATATTTTGCCATCAATTGTAAACGAAATGTAATGCATGAAATTTATATTAATGTTTCCACATCATTTTTCATTGTCTGTTAACAATTCATGGCCAATTGAATGGGCCAACAAAAAACAAAATACAAAAAGAAAAATAATAGAAAAAAAAATAAAATAAATAAATAAAAGCTAAAACGTTTTAATACAATTGCGGCCACAACGAAAGAAATGACAACAATTAGTTTAAGCTTACTTTAAGATTTCCGCTCTGTTTTTTTCTCTATTTCTATAGCTATCTCTTTCTCTTACTGTCCGCAAGTTTTGTAACTGTTTTTTTTTTTCTTATATAACATTTATTTTTATTTTTTTTGCTGCCTGCTTTTGATTTTGAGTAACGCTTAAAGCTTGGTTTTAAGCTGAGCTAAGTTTTGAAATTTTTTATAAATAAAATAAAGTCTAACTTGCGACTCTTCGTTAATGCTTATAAATATAGTAGACTTTTAGGCGTCTAGCTTAAATATTTTCTATAATTTTTTTTTTTGCTAATTTTAATCTTTGGTTTCTTTGCTCCATTTAAATAATAATAATAATAATTAGAAGCATGTAATAATAACATTTAATTTATCATGTATACGCCTCGTAATACACATGTTCTTATTGCCAGACAATTAATTGTAGATCATATCTCTTTTTGCACTATAAGAAACTGGAACTGGAACAGAAGACAAGCATAAAAATCGTTACATTTCACACTTGATTGAATTGGCATACGAATTGAATATGAATTTGATTTTGATTTTAATAACAAGTAATAGTTGCTCATAATTACAACCGGTCGGATAAATATTATATATAAAAAAAAAAAATAAAAATCATTACAACAAGTTGCAAGTTCCAGGCAGTCAGCTAGCAGACATTCAGCTAATCCATGTAAAATGTTTTTTTTTTTTTTTTGGCCATTGCTCAATACACTTGATTTGACAGCTGCTTTTGCTGCTCGACTTCGTCATCTTCATCTCTAGTTGCCGGCTGTGAAAACTGGCTCAAGGCCATATTGATGCATAACCAGTCCCAACTATTCCTAATTAATATTCATTTCGTTCTAATGTTGCCTCTCCAACAGACGCTTGCAACTCACTGACTGACTGATTGACTGACTGACTGACTGACTGACTGACTGATTGAATGAGCTGCTGCTGCTGCTGCTGCTGCTGTTCAGCTGAGCTGATTATGATCGCTAAGTGTAAGTGCTTTTTGAATGGGACACAAAAAGGTAATTGAGTTACGACGAGTCGCTGTAGCTGTTGCACTTGCAACATCAGCAGCTAACACTAATAAAATGCGAGCATTTTTGTTTATGCCGCACTCTCCATATGTGTGCGCTCATATAGCGCTGCAACAGTCCCGAGAGTCTCTTGTGTGTGCAGCAGCTCTTGCACAATGCGCTGCGTCAAACTCATTTTGAGCGCATTAAATTTGAATTAAAATTTTTGAAATTTTCGCCCGTTAACTGAAAAAAAACAAAAACATTAACAAAAAATAAACAACAGCAGCAGCAACGAAAGTGACAATTAAAATCTTTTTAAACTTTTGACTTGCCGTCGCATTTTCATAGCATTTCCTTAAAAGAGCGCACTCTCGCGCCCAGCTAAATCTTAAAGCCTCGGGCTATGCCCGATTCGATGCGATGCGATGCGATCCGAGCCGGGCCGGGCCGGGCTAGTCCATGTCGAGCGGTGTCAGCGCCACCAAACCTCAATTATTGCTATGCCGGCAGCCAAGTTAAACATGTAGCTATAAACATATATATATATATATCTGTTTATATATATATATATCTGTTTATACATATGTATATATATATATATAGATACGTATATGGTGCCGGCACAGGTTGCCAAAGTGGACAATTTAATGTGTCTGTCATGTTAAATGCCAGGCCAATAATTTAAGCCTCATTTTTTTTCTCTCTAGCTGAGAAATATATGTTTGATGGGTGGTATTTGGTTTGGATTATTGGACTTACGTCTGAGCTTACAAAAAAAAAAAAAAAATAAAAAATTATTGAAAATTTTGTCTATTAGATAAGTAGCAAAAATTTTTTTTCAACAGACCTTTAAGGCAAACGATTGTAATTCAAGACAAGATTCGAAAGCCACAAATCCAGGCAACAAAACAGGTGAAAAAAAAATATGTTAATAGACAGACAAGAGTGCAAAATCAGGGCGTATGCTTAATAAAGTTATATCAAGCTAACTGTAGGCTATAAATCAATTTTTTTTTATGGCATTTTTTTTCATAAGCTTTTATATTTTCTTTATTCTTTTATATCAACTTCTTTTCGCTTGGCATTTCGTTTAACAGTCTATAATTTGCTTATATCGCTGCTGCTTAACATTTACTTCTGTTACTTAACAGTCGCCATACAGTAAGCAAAATTTCCTGCTGTTACAGCTGCAACTGTAATGTTAAGCTTATAGAGTTTCATAGCAATGAGCTTTTTTTTGGCAGTTTTCAGCATGCAAACAAATTTGAATTTTTAATTTCTACAAAAACATTTGAATTTTTTTAATTTATTTAAAAAATATATTAAAAATAAATTTTTACATTATTTAAAAAATATATTTAAAATTAAATTTTAAATTATTTAAAAAATATATTTAAAATAAATAATTTTCAAATTTATGTGCAATGTCATTTTTCTATTATAAAATTCTAAAAATTTAATTAACATGAAACTAGTCGTGTATTCAACATATTTAATTATATTTTATTATGCTCCATTTAGAGTAATTTGTAACAATTTCAAGCGTATTTCCGCTAACAGCGTTAAAAAAAAAATCACAAAAAAAAAACAAACAAAATTAGCCACGTGTTGATCTTAAAAATGAAAACATTAATCGCGCCAACTTCTCAGATTTGTGAAAGAAAAACAAAGCAAGAAATAAAAAAAAAAAAAAAAAAAATATTAAATAATAATCGTTTGTATTCCGCAGTCGCTAACGTTGAACCACAAAATAAATCGCTTATTATTTTTGTACTTAACACAAACTCTCTTGAACTCCATTTGCGGTTATTTTTTTTTCTTCTTTTTTCTTTGTATACAGATACAAAATTTAAAAATGTAAACAAAATGAATTCAAAAAATAATTTAGCAAAAGGTTTTGATTATTTTTTCAAGACTGAACTTGTAGACCAAATGATGGCAAAACGGCAGAAATCGAAAATAAATGAGAAATAGAAAAAAACAAAAATGTTTTTGATGGCTTCATCTAAATATTTATTTATTTTTTTTTTATTTGTTTGCTTATTTGATTATTCTTTTTAATAGTATTTGTTGTTGTTGTTTGTTGTTTGTTGTTGTTGTTGCTGTTAGATTGTGCAAACATCTTTTGTGATTCTTATAGTTAGACATATGCATAAGTTACATTCATATGTAGTATCAGCAGACACGACCAAGACCCTTTTAAAGAGATTGTCAGTCTCTTTGCTGTTGTTGTTGTTCTTGTTGTTGGCCAGCAGCACGTTTTGTCTGCTTATTATTGCAAAATGAGTTGTAAATCTATATTTCTGTGTCATTGACAGCAACAGCAGCAGCAGCAACAAGAGCAACAACAACAATAAGAACATTAACAAAAGCAATAAGCTTCCCATATGTGATGCGCTACTTTTACTATCAGCATTGAAGAATCTGCAACAACAACAACAACAAAGCCAAAAGACGCTACAACATTGCTAACCAATTTTCCAACTGACTTTGAACGGGTTTCTTTTTTTTTCAGCCTGATGATTGCAATGGATTTTCATTTGTTTTTTTTTTCCAACAAAAAATTTTGCAATGTTGTTGTTGTTGTTGGTGTTGCTGCTGCTTTAGTTTTTTGTTGCAGTTTTTTGTGGCTAGCTTTTTATGGTGTTCAAAACTAATTTGTGGTTACGGCCTGTTTTTTTTTTTTCTTGTGTTGTTTTCGTGGCTCACAAAAAAAAACATAAAATGCGGCATCATGCCCTTTTGTTGTAAATTTTGTTGTTGTTGTTGTGCATAAGGCGTTGTTGCTTATTGAATAGGAGCATGAATAGAAGCTATGAGTATGAGTATGAGTATAGTTACATGAATATGAATACAGCTCATATGTGAGTGCAATATTTGCAAAAAAAAAAAAATGCAGGGAGAAGGCTCGTTGGGCCAAGGAATTGCTTAATCAACTTAATGTTAAACTAAACTAATGCAACATTTGCAACAACAACAACAACAACAATAAGAGCAGCAACATCAACATGTGCAACAATTGCAGTTACTTTTGCCTATATATAAAATTATATTTTGTTGTGACACGTTTTTGCTCCTTTTTGCCTGTCAACTAAATCAGAATCTCAGGCCCCCCCCAATTCTCCCTCCTCCCACAAAGACTTGACAGTCATCAACAATGTTTTATTTTGCCAGACGGAGTGTGTGAGAGAGAGAGCTAAAGCTACATCTTTGTTCTCTTTTGCACAGATGTAAACTTGTCTTGGACTATGCTACATTGTATTGTAGCATCTCCAGAGAGACAACTTTCGAGACATCTTTGTGTTTTTTTTTTTGGTAAATGTTAAATAAAATAAATAGAAGTGCACTTCAAACACTTCATAGTAAGCGTGGCAGTTACGTTTCATTTCAAGTGTTTGCCATTGATATATGCACTCGTGCTTTATACATATACATAAAACAATCAAGCAAAATGTCTAACATCACATCAAATCATAACAAAAACAACAGCAACAAAAACAACAACAGCAGCAGCAGCAGCAACAACAGCAAAGTAAGTGTAAAGAAGGAAACATTTGTCTTGCCTTTCTTTTTCATTTTTTTTGATTTTTTTTTGGCTGACAACTGTAACGAAATTTTTGAAAAATATTATACAAAAAGAGCCTGCAACAATTACTTATCAAAAAACACAAAAAAAGCAAAAAAAAAAAAGTGAACTGTTAACTGTAAATTTCAATCTGCATAAAAGGCAGCAAAAGGTTCAATAGCATAAATTGCCAGGCTTCAAATACAGCAACAGCAACAGCTGAAACTGAAACTGAAGCTAAAAGCTCAATGGCTCAGACACATAGCCTCAAGTCTTTGCTCATATTCGTTAGTTGCCAAAGTTTTGCCCCCCCCCTTCAATTCGTTTTTTGTGGCAACTTTCATGAAATTGATTTTCCATGAACTTCAATTTGTTTCACTCGCTTTGTACTTACCTTTATTTTTTTCTATATATTTTTTTCACAGTTTTTTTTTTTATTTTTTATTTGCTTTCGTTAAGTTTTTGGCCTTTTTTTCCGCAGTTTTCGCATACAATTGTCATTGTCATTGCTTTATGTTTGTTATTGTTATTGCTGCTGCTGTTGCTGTTGTTGCCATTTGTTGTTTATGCTGTTGACCTGTCTGGAGATTTATATTTACTTGCTGCCCATTTGGTGCACATTATGTAAATTTGCATTGAAAACTTGTTCGCTTTTTCTATTTCGTTCACCAATTTTTTTTATTTTATTTTTTTTTCTGTACATTCGTATCACATTAAGCGCGGTATATTTTTTTCAAGTCTGTCTTTCAACTTTATCCTAGGTGCATTTTAATTGGCAAAAAATGCTGCAGTTACACACTATACATACTTGATGCCAGGAAGGCCATTAAAAGCCTTCGACTTTGGCATGCAAAGTGTATTAATTGATCTATGATCTGTGAGTCAAGGTGTGTATATTTACTCGTAGTATATATAGGAAATCAAAACCAACAAATGTATCAAAAACTTGTCAAATCTGGGTCGCAATAGGGAATCAAAAATGTGTGAAAAATTTAAAAAAAAAAATGTGTCAAAACTTGTTTTTAATGCAAACACACAATTAAGACTTAAGTGTCTTGACTAATAAAAATTTATAATTAATGCAAGCAAAATATTTAAAATATTTTGCAAAATATATTTAGAAAGTGAAATTTGTTTTAGGTTTAAAAGGGAAAAATCTTTAAAAAAAATTGTTAAATATATATTTATAATTTAAAAAATTTGACACTAAATTTAAATAGTTTTATTTTATTAAAAATATGTTATATAATTTTTTTTTTTTTTTAATTAAAAATAAATTCTAATTTTTCACAAATGATAAAATATTTATAAAATTTTATTTTAATAATTTTTGCTTTTAGAATTTTGATATATATTTTTTTAATTTTTATAATTTGTATAATTCGTATAATTTTTTGTAATTTTTTATAATTTGTATAATTTTTTGTAATTTTTATAATTTTTTTGTAATTTGTTTGTAATTTTTTGTAATTTTTTGTAATTTTTATAATTTTTATATATTTATAATTTTTATAATTTTTTATAATTTTTCTAATTTTGATAATTTTGATAATTTTGATAATTTTGATAATTTTTATAATTTTTATAATTTTTATAATTTTTATAATTTTTATAATTTTTATAATTTTTATAATTTTTTTTGTAATTTTTTATTATTTTTATAGTTTGTATAATTTTTATAATTTTTACAATTTTTATAATTTTTATAATTTTTATAATTTTTATAATTTTTAAAATTTTTTTAAATTTTATAATTTTTATAATTTTTTATAAATTTTCTAATTTTTGTTTTTTATAAATTTTTCTAAAATGAATTCTAGCTGCAGTTTTCGCTCAGTGCAATTAACAGTACTCGTAACTTCCACAATTACAAGTTAACGGTAGCGCCACGACATTGCGAGGCCTTAGTAACAACAGCTATTACAACAACAATAACAACAGCAATAGCAATGGCAACAACAATTGCTGCGATAACAAAAATGAGCATTGAATAAGGTTAGCATCGCATGACATGGTCGCACTCTATGTCTCTCTCTCTCTATCTTTCTTTATATCTATCTCTCTCTCTCTCTTTCTCACTTGCACACTTGCTGCTGGTGTCGCCTTCGCTTTGTGCATTCGCAGATCTCATACGTATATACAATGTTACGAGTGACTGCTGCATGTGAGATAAGGCACCCGCATAGCTTAGCAAAACTTTAGTGAAAACGTGGCTGCAACGTTTGTAAACGTGGTCAATAGTTGCCGGGGGTATAAGCGAGGCCATTTCATTATATAAACACACACACACAACACACACAGAGATATACATAAAGTGTGCGAGTGCAAGGAAAACAAGAAATCTGGCAACAAATCAATAGAAAAAAAAAAAAAAAAAATTTTTACTGAAATATATTTTTTTATTTTTATTTTTTTCTCATTGATGGGGCGGCTGCTCGACTAACTGACTGGCAGACTGGCAGACTAAACTGACTAACTAAAGTTGACTGACTTTGCTTAGACTATATGAGCACATTGATCGATCGATCGATGGATCGACAGAGGAAAGTGGGGGATGCTGGTGTTGGTGTTGCATCTGTTGTAACTGCATCGCATCTGCAGACATTGCGGTTTTTTTTACCGGTTCACTCAGTCATTCAGTCAGTCATTCAGTCATTGAGTCAGTTGTTCAGT
The DNA here is from genome assembly GCA_037044475.1 of Zaprionus obscuricornis. Taxonomy (NCBI): domain Eukaryota; kingdom Metazoa; phylum Arthropoda; class Insecta; order Diptera; family Drosophilidae; genus Zaprionus; species Zaprionus obscuricornis. The sequence continues at coordinate 24,002 of JBAMBR010003802.1, forward strand.
TTAGTTAGTTGCGTGTTTGGCCAGCTTTGCCTGCTGTTTGCCTGTTTGTGCCAGTGTTATGCCTGCTTTATGCCCCAGTATTATGAATAAACATGTGCCACATGTTTTCCAGTTGTCGTTGTCGCTTCTGTCGCCGTGTATTTAATATTAGCCAGCTTTGGCAAAAAAAAAAATTGTCATGGAAATTGAAAAAAATGAAAAAGAAAAGAGATCAAAGTGTTTTTCCATTTTGCAATTAGCAAAACAAGATGAAAATAAATACAAGCAACAAAGCAACAAGCAGCAAGCAGAAACAACAAGCAGCAAGCACATAAAATTCCAAATGTACAAAGGAAACAAGCTTAAAGCCTGCTAAAAACTTGTATTTCCTGGCCTATTGCGAACAACTCCTTGTTCACGCTGTCTATGCTGTCTGTCTGTCTGTCTGCCTTTAGCCTGTCTGCTTAGTACTCGTACAACATTATTGCCTTCTGGCCAAAAAAAAAAAAAACTGGCGGCTATTAAAGTCAAAAGAGTCAAAGATGCGCAATGATTACACAAGATTGCCATCTGTCTGTCTCTCTCTCTCTCTCTTTCTCTCTCTGTCTGTCTGTCTGTCTCATTGCCTGCTTATCTTGTCAGTCTGCTTAACGTTTTTTGTATTTTTTCTCTAAATTATGACAATAATTTCATGTCCATAACTCAATGCTTGAACTTTATGCCTGGCAATTTTTGGCTCTAAAATCTAAAGTTGTTCAACAATTTTGCTAAATAAAATATCTGGCTAAAACAGCTTGCTGAACGCTGGCGAAATATTATTATATTTTATATTTTTTTTCTAAATTGTGTAATAAGTCGCAATGAGTAGAAAAGATTTTTTTACTTATTCCTGCTGCTGCTGCCACGGGGCGTATGCGTAATCTGATTTGTTTTTTTTTTGCTTCAATGGCAAATTGAAAGGTAAACAAAATGTTGCTGAAGCCTAATTAGACAATTTCTTTATTATACAAGGGGGCGGGGGGAGAGCTGTTTCAGTGAGTGTTGGTAGTGGGGATTGGGGGGAATGGGGGAGGTGGGGGAAATGTAGTAATAGCTGCAAATGCCTTTCACAAGCAACAAAAAGCAAACGTGCAATTACAGCTGTTACTAATCAAAAGGGCATTGAATTTTATGAACTGCGAATCTGGGATTTGGGAATTGCGAATTGTGAATCTTGGCATCGGGCATCGGGTATCGGGTGAAACGGTCAACGAAATCGGAATCGTAATGGGCCTGGCTAAGACTATGCTGCTAAGATCTTTTTGCAGAGGTTTGGCTGGCAAATTGTTTGCCTTGCTTGATGCTTGACTACAAAGACGATGATGATGATGATAATGTTGTTGACAATGATGATGATGATGATGGCGTCACTTGTACAAATCTTTGCATTTAAACGAAACGTGCTGCAGCTTAGGCAACATGATGCAAGAAAGAAAGAAAGTTGTACACTCAACGGGTCACATAAACGCAGCCAATCGCTGTTGCATAGTGCAAAATACAACAACAACAACATGATGAAGAAGATGAAGAAGAAGAAGATAGCAAAAGGGTTTTTGTTTTTTTGCAAGTTGTAAAGTATTGAGGTGCGGAGTTTACTTGATGACGACGGGTCATTCAGCCACATTCAAAACTGTATGGAGTGGCCCGTCACGTTAGGGCCACATTCACAATAACTACCACAGCAGCAACAGCAGCAGCAGCAGCAGAAGCGGCCTCGAGTCTTGCTTTGGCCATAATGTGCATATTGCAGTTTTTACTTTATTTTTTTTGTTGTTGTTGTTATCGCTTCTCGCTTTTTGACAATAAATTGCCTTGGCGGTGGCTTTGCTCGCGTTACCTTTAACGAAGTGTGAAAGATGTTGACTGTGATTCGATTCGATTGCGCCACAGCAATGTGGCATGCAGCAAAAAAAAAATAGCACACGCTGCAAGGTTTTTTTTCTACTGTTTCTACAGTGCACCGTGAAGATGTAGTAGTTAACAACGTGACTATGGTATATAATCAGCAGCAGTAGCTGAACTAGCTAGCGAGCTAAGAGGAAGTCGCACAGCATCAACAGGCAGCTGCTTTATTAGCCATGCTTAAAACTTAACTGAAAAGCAAAAGCAAAAGCTTAGACACTGTCTCAAAAAAATGATTTTACAGCAGACTCGTTTTTTGTCTCGTTTCTAATCAAATTAATTTCGCCAGCTGCACATGCTTAACACCTTAACATACACAGAGAGCAACAGAGAGAGGGAGAGAGGTAGAGAGAGGTAGAGAGAGACAGAGAGAGACAGAGCGAGAGAGACAGAGACAGAGACAGAGAGAGACAGAGAATGAGTCTCAATTGGGGATTAGGATTTTGTTTTTGGGCCTGGCTAAAACACTTTGTATGCATTTATTGCTAAATATTGCGCATACGCAGAGTGTGACAAGGGGAATGTATATTGCGCATAAATATGATGAAATGCAGCTTAGACATACAGCTGGTGAAGGGTATTTTGCCATGTAAGCGTTTTAGACAAAGCTTTTAAGCATGTCTATGCATGTCTATGCATGTCCAAGCACGCAACTTACAATATAACTAAATATCTTTCATCTATACATTTCAACAATGTTACGCCCAGCATTATTACGAATTGTGCAGCATGTGCAGCAAGAGGCAATACTATGAGAAGCTACAGTTCATGTCTATTTTCTTGCAATGCCAGTTGAAAGGTTGCCAAGGTTATTGTATTGTTATTGTGCTCAGCAGATGTTACACTGCCACTTGTTATGCCCGATGTGGCATATGTGATTTAATATCCTTAACAGCATAAACACAAATTTTTTTTTTCATTTATTTCACACGTTTTACAAAATTTCAAATGAAAAAATGTTTAACTGGCAAATAAATTGAGAATATTTTAATTGTAAAACACGATGAGATAAAAAGATATTGAATTTGTATACATGCTAAAAAATTTGTATACTTAAAAGCAAGTATATATAATTTAACAGTATATATATATATATATATATATATATATATATATATATATATATATATTCTTCATTGAATTTAATTGATTTCCAAATTGACTTATGAAGTCACAAATAATTTCTCAAACAAAATTCACTTTTGTTTTTGTTATTTATTTATTTATTTATTTTTTTTATTATTATTCTTATTGTTATTTTTTTTTCTCTGCTTTTTTTTCTGACTTCTTTTAAGTTGAATAATTGAATTGCAAATATTTATTTATTTTTTTTTTAAATATACAAAAATATATAAAGTGAATAAACTCAAAATTTATGAATGTGACAATGCGCGACAACTAATATATTATCAAAAAAAAAAAAAAAAAAAAAAATATATAAAAAAAAACTTGCTTTAAGTTTTTAAGCATTTGCCATAATGATAAGACGGCAAATGTTTAGTATAAAAAAAAAATAAAAAAAAATTATAGTTATTAATTATTAAGCAACTATTTAATGTTGTACACTTGACACTTATTATTGGCCATACCTCTGCCTCTGTCTCTGCCTCTGCCACTGCCTTTGCCTCTGCCTCTGTCTCTGCCTCTGCTGCTGCTGTGCTTCAACTAATTGAATTTAATGAAAGCTTGTTAGCTAATATTTAACGCGCTTTGCGCTTGCTTGCGCTTTTCAATTTTCAACCCTTAATTATAAAACAAAAAAAAAAATATTAAAAAAAATAAATAATAAATAAAAAAACTAATTTCAGTTTGTTGACAACAATTTAATGACGTCTGCAAAATTACACTGTGCAAAAAATATATATATATATACAAATACATGTTGTGCTAATGAGCAACAGCAACAGCAGCAGCAGCAACGGTCAGGGTCTTGTCAATATGCCGCTGTGCCGCTATATGGCCGCGCTTTGTGATCAACTATAGCAGCCGCAAAATTTAAATGATGGTCACCGCAGAAGTTTTGTTTTTTTTGCAGCGGCGAGCAATTAATTGCAGCAACTAATTGTTGTATAGCTGCCGGCTATGAAAAGCCGTTCAAGAAAGTAACAATCATAGTTTCATTTAACATAACAGCGACCGTTATTTCCTTTCAACTGCAGCAGCAGTCAAAGTAGCAGCAGCAGCAGCAGCAATAACAGTAGCATTTTTTTTTTTTTTTTTTTTACCTTGCCGCAGGTCTTGCTATTAAGTGAACATTTACCCTTTGTGCCATGCAGCAATGTTTAGACAATTAAAGCACAATTTAACGCGCCTCAATGCTGCACGCAAGTCTTTCTTGCTTAACTCTTTTGCAAGCGACCCGTCACCAATTTTTTTCGAATTTTTTTTTTGCCAATCGAAAATCGAAAAAAAAAATCGACGTGTTCGTTTCATTCGATTTATTATTATTATTTTTATTATTATTATTATTATGTATTTACAAAATTTTGGGGCAAGTCTTAATGTATAATTTTTCTTCTTCTTTTTTTTTTGCGCGCTTCTCTTTTACAGTGTCTGCAGTTTTTAGTGGATGTCTGTCTGTCTATGTCTGTCTGTCTGTCTGTCTGTCTGTCTGTCTGTCTGTGTCTGTCTGTCTGCCTATGTCTGTCTGTCTGTCTGTCTATGTCTGTGTGTATTTTGCGTATTACAATTTTATTTTTTTTTTTGCTGTATTTTTTTTTTAATGTTTTTTCAATTTAATTTTTTGTTGATGGTTTTGTGTTTTTTTTTTAATTTTTTTTTTTTTTTTTGTTAGCGCTCAACTTGAGGTCAGCAAAGTCGAGTTGTTGTTGTTGTTGTTGTTTGTAGTGTTTTGTGCCTGCAATGTTTCGAGCAGCTTCTTTAGCTTGTTGTGCTTCTTCAGATAAGCGCTTTTCTCATGTGCCAGCTTGTAATTGGCAACAGTTGCTGACGTTGCCGTTGCTGCCGTTACTGTTGTTGTTGTTGTTGTTGTGGGCTGTTGCGTAGTACTTGTTGTTGTTGTTGTTGTTACTGTTGTCGACAGTGTTGGGCTGTTGCTGGGCATTGTTGTTGTTGTTGTTGTTGTTGTTGTGGAGGAGCTAAGTGACTCTTGTGGCTGCTGCAGCGGCGCCTGCCAATCCAACGGCCTCTGCTGCAATGGCAGCAGCTGCAACTGCAATGAGATGATGCATGTGATTATGACATGGACATGGACATGGACATGAGGCATGAGGCATGGACATGGACATGGACTTGGATGTGGATGTGAATGTGGTTGTGGACATGTCTGTGCTTGTAAATGTGAATGTGAATGTAAAGACATGAGCAGCAGCATGAGCAGCAGCATGCAAATGCAAAATGCGATATGCGATATGCGATGTGCGATGTGCGATCTGTGATGTGCGAGTGTTGGCGAATTGTTTGGTGAATGGGTGGGAGTGAATGTATGAGTATATGAGTCTATGAATGTCTGAGTGAATGTCTGAGTGTATATGTGACTATGTTGCTGCATATGCAGCTCTTGTGCAGCAAATAATAATAATACAAAAAAAATAAATAAATACGAGAAGCATTTATAAAAGTGTCAAAAGCATTTTTGATTCATGCGTCATCAAGAGCTGTCTGTGGGTACATATACAAACCCGCACACATACACATGTAAATGTATCACTGTGTGCAGACTTACTGCAAGTAAAAAGCGCAAGCTTGTGGATGAGGGAAGAAGAGGATGGGAGAATACTGATCAGAAAGCGAATACATAACACACGTGCACGAAAGAGAATAGGACAGCAAGTGTGAACAAGGCGAGTGCGAAGCACTCGCACTATTTCTTAAAATTTGTATGCATATGTACATACATATGTACATATATATTTATGAGAGTGAATATGTATGTATGTTTGCATACAACTTCAAACGGTCAAATTTGTTGTTCGAAAAAAGTTGGGGTGGGAGAGTGCAAATCACACATTGTTTTTGCTTTGCACAAGATAATGATCCGTTCGCAGAATGACATATTACGAACAATATATGTACATACATACAAATGTACATACATAAATAAATGTGTATGTTTGTTTGTATAAACATATTAAATAAATAAAATAATAAAATAAGGGTACAGGGTATTTTACTGTCGGGTGCACCCGACTGTAGCCTTCCTTACTTGTTTTTTTTTAAATTTTTTTTATAATTTTTTTGTTTTTTTTTCATATTTGTTTTTTCATTTTTTGTTATTTTTTTTTTTTACTCAAACAAAAAACGACAAAATGAATTTCTTATATATCTATATAAATGTGTCTGTGTGTGTGTGTGTTTGTGTGTGTGTATCACTTTCAGTAGCGCAGATAACGTTTATCATATTGTCTTACATAGTTCCATGGCGCATATTTTGATTTCTCATATGCCTTATATTTTTTAGTCTTTGCATTATATTTGCCCTGCTGCTTGTTGGCCACAATTGCCGTATATTTAATGCCAACACCGGGCACATATTGTGCTGCCAATGCTGGCACTGTAACAGTACCATGTGCTGCACCAGCTACAACACCAGCTGTTGGTGTGATAAGTTGGTTATAGTTCGGTTTTGGTGGCTGATTGTTATAGTTGGGCGGAGCATAGGGGCCAGCGGGTATTATCCAGGTGCGAGGTCGTGATGGAGGCGGCAATACATAACTGCAACAACGGTAAGACATGATAACAAATGAAAAGAAATGTTTTAATGAGATTTTTGTAAAGAAAAGGAAGACATTGTCGAAATCCCATTAACCTTTGACAGGAGACGTGACTCGTAGCTGTCGTAATGTTGGGTCAATAATTTTTTTTTTTTTTTGAACTTACACATAAGGCTTAGGGTTGGGTATATCATCAGTTTGATCTTCCCAGACGGGTGCAGGCTCACGATATGGCTGACGTGGCGGTGTAGGTGTGGTACGTGGCGTTGGTGGCACTATTGGTCCAGTATTTGTACCCCAATCGACGCGTATCGCTTGGCAGCTCGCAGCGAGGCAGATGACTAGCAGCAGGCAAATTGAATGCTTGAAAAAAATTAAAAAAAAATATAAAAATATAAAAAAAAATATATAAAAATAAAATATATATATAGTGTAAATGTTGACTATATAAACATAAATATAAAAACATAACATAGACATATTTTCATGCAACAAGTTGCATTGCCTTTTAGTCAAAATTAAAGTGCAATTAAATGCGCTTTATTTAGCTGCTAATTTGCACTTGAACTCGATTTATGTTCAAAATGTCTGATAATTACGCGACTTGCAACAATGTCAAGTGTAAACAACAGCAACAACAACAAACAACAACAACAATAATAACAACAATCAAGACAAATTGTTGTTAGTTTTTTTTGTGGCATTGTTGCCGCTGTGTTTGGTTTTCGCTTTTTTTTTTTTTTTGTTGTCTCTCTTTGCCATTGTTGTTATTGTTATTGTTGCTCTTGCTTTGCCTGTGAAAATTTCCCAAACTGCTGACACTATACGCAGTCTTAGAAATTGTATAAAAAAATAAATAAATAATTATTAAAAAATATAAAAAAAAAATATAAAAAAAAAAATACATGGGATTGTCTGTCATATAATAAATATTTATGGGGTAGGAGAATATTTGCTTTGTTAATTGAATCAATTTTTTTTTTGTTGTTTAAATAATGAATTTATGTTGATTAATTACGTTTTGCTTTCATGCCTCACATAAGGTGCGAGTTTTTTTTATGCGCCATGCTGACACATTGAATTTTTTTTATTATTATGAATTAATTTGATTATTAAACTATCAATAAAATTGTCTGAAAGCTTAAGCATTTGCTGACTTTATTAATTTATTTATTTATTATTTATTTATTTATTTATGCACATTTGTGCACATTGTCACCGCTGCTCAAGTGTTTGTGCAGCTAATGATCAATTTGATGCCATTAAACGAGTTAATGAGGCTTTTTTTTTTTGCTTTTTGGAAAAAAAAACGCAACAAAAACGCGCAAGAAACGCAACAAAACAGCTAGAAGAAAAAAAATGAAACTTGTGCGCGCGCACGCGCGAAAGGTGCTAAAAGTGAATTGAGCGCGACACTCACGACAAAAAGGCAACAGTTGCCAACATTACACACACATACACATAGAAACAATATTCATAAGGCAAAACTTATGCTTCTCCTTGGCCAAAATTTGTCTATTGCCAATTTGTCAATCGGCAGCAGCAGCAGCAACAGCAGCAGCAGCGGCGCTTTGTTACAATATGCACAAAAAGCTATCGATCGATAGCATTGATTTATCGATGCCACCTGCAAACATATGTACATATGTACTGCATATTGCATACAATGCAATGTTATACTAGCTATCTCACTCTCACATATGTATGTGTGGGTGACAGCTGTGTCTGAGTAATTGCCATGTTTTGCAGCTCTTCTCGATTCTCGTTTCTCTCGCTTCTCTTTTGTGCGCACTGTTACTGCTGCTGTTGTTGTTGTTGCTGTTATTGTTACTGCTGCTGTTACTGTTGTTGTTGCTGTTATTGTTACAGCTGCTGTTACTGTTACTGTTGTTGTTGCTGTTATTGTTACTGTTGCTGTTACTGTTACTGTTGTTGTTGCTGTTATTGTTACAGCTGCTGTTACTGTTACTGTTGTTGTTGCTGTTATTGTTACTGTTGCTGTTACTGTTACTGTTGTTGTTGCTGTTATTGTTACTGTTGCTGTTACTGTTACTGTTGTTGTTGCTGTTATTGTTACTGTTGCTGTTACTGTTACTGTTGTTGTTGCTGTTATTGTTACAGCTGCTGTTATTGTTACTGTTGTTGCTGTTATTGTTACAGCTGCTGTTACTGTTGTTGTTGCTGTTATTGTTACAGCTGCTGTTACTGCTACTGTTGTTGTTGCTATTGCTGTTACAGCTGCTGTTACTGTTGTTGTTGTTGCTGTTGCTGTTATAGTTACAGCTGCTGTTACTGCTACTGTTGTTGTTGCTATTGCTGTTACAGCTGCTGTTACTGTTGTTGTTGCCAGTCGCTGCTGATGATGATGATGAGAATTTTTTTTGTAAGTCGCAAATTGAATATGTCAACATTTAAGCAATGGCAATAAAACAAACGAAAATGCGAATCTTATGTTTGAACATTTGTAACATGTAAACGCATCGCCATAAATAAACTTGACAACTCTTGCGCAGTATTTGCAGACGAAATACACTTGACAAAATTTATATATAGAATGTTTATAAATAAATTTAACAAAAAAATTCTACATGATTTTTGTTGTGGAGCATTTAAAATTGAAATTAATTAATTGAATTAAATTTAAGCTGTGTTATTTTATATAATTTTTAATTGTTGCGCTTTACCATGGCTAAAACAGACACAGACAAGCAACAGCAGCAGCAGCAACGTTGCGCATAATAAGCAGTAACGGTACATTTTATAAATGCCAAACACAGCAGCAGATCGATCGATTAGTCAAGGCCCGTAAAGCCTATTTTATTTTTATATATGTTGGTCATGAATTGAGCTTAAATTTTTTTTTTTCTTTTAATTTAATTACTATGAGATACATTTGAAGTCTAACGAAACTTTAAGATTTACATGCTGAGATAAAAAAAAAAAAAAAAAAAAAATAAAAATTGTGCAACTGAAATATTGTGTAAAAAACATTTGTGCAGCTAACTAAATTTAATAGTTAAGTTAAGTTAAGTTAAGTGTTGAGTTCAAAATCAATCAATAATAAATTGCATATCGAATTAATTTAGCGTTAAGTTCAATTCAATAACAGATCAAAATCAATTGTCAAACATTTTTTATATATATGTAGATCGTATAAGATCAAGTTTTTCTAAGTGAGTAGCATGACGGCATCAAAAAAAATCTGTTGTGTAATATCATATATGTATAACAATGGACATACAATTATGTATATGCAGAGCTCTTAAGCTTAAGTCTCTTCAACTTTTAGCTCACAGAGCTCTTGTCACTTCCGAGACACATAATAATAATGACAATGACCATGAACTTCAAATTCACTTAACAAAAAATAAATTCAAAAAAAAAAAAACTACACTTGAAGAAATTTTGTTGAGCAATGATAATCAAGTGCTTAAGTGTGTGATAGATATTTCCTCTTGGCATAAATTATAAATATTTCTATAAAAGAAATCAACTTGCAGACAATGATCTAAGACACAGCAGACATTCTTTTATTTTTATTTTTTTTTTTTTACTAATTTCTTGAACTATTTCTTCAACTTGTTTAATTATCTTACAATTGTTTCGCAGAATTCTAGCATTAACTTTACACACAGCTATATTTATATATATATTTTTTTTTTTATATATATTTTTTTTATAGTTTTTAAATTAGTTCATTTGTTCGTTTCGCTCAGTGTAGCATGAGTATCACATAGTTTCTCAAGTCTACAAACTACAGACAAGACTCTTCAGTCTTCATTCCTTAGCTATCTCTCTCTCTCTCTCTCTTTCTATCTCTCCTTCTCTCCTTGTCTCACGCTTTTCATGTTTTTCATGTTAATTAAAAATTGCGAGTACAATGAAGATTTAAAGATTAAAGATACTCACATACACTGAGCACTGAGAATATTTTTTTTTTTTTATTAAAGTTTGCAGCTGAGAATTGCGCGCACTGTGCTTGTGCGTCTCTTATTTTTTTTTTTTTGATTTTTGGCGGCTTACACAAAAAGTAAATCGAAAATTACTTGGATTTATATATATAGATATAGAGAGGGATTTATATATATTTATATATATAGATATATATATATAGCCAGTTGAATGAACTGTACATGTCGAGCACATTTCAAAAGTTGGAGTTAAAATGCTGATACATTGAATCGCATTAATTGGATCGGCACTCCTTCTTTCATATTAGTCTCGCTGCCCTCTGCCGAACTGCTGCCCTCAGCCTAACAGCTCTCTGCCGCGCTGCTGCCCTCTCTCTCTCTCTCGCTGTTCTTAGTCTGCTGCTTGCTTTCCTTTGCCAGCTCATTGCTGCCCTCTGCCAGCTACGTTCTCTCTTCTACCCTTCGCCTCTTATTCTCTGTCTGTTGCCCGCTGACTACTGTCCGTGGCCGCTGCCCGGCGTCTGCTGCCCTCTGCCTGTTATTCTCAGCTTATTGCCTTCTGCTTGCTTCACTCTGCTTGCTGCCCTCTGCCAGCTGCGCTCTCTCTTCTACCCTTCGCCTCTTATTCTCTGTCTGTGGCCCGCTGACTACTGTCTGCTGCCCGCCGTCTGCTGCCCGCCGTCTGCTGCCCGCCGTCTGCTGCCCGCTGTCTGCTATACTCTGCTTGCTATTCTTAGCTTACTGCCTTCTGCTCGCTTCTCTCTGTTTACTGTAATCTGCTTGCTTCCCTCTGCTTGCTGCTCGCTGCTGACTGCCCTTAGTCTGCTGACTGCTGCCTTCCTCTCGCTCTGCCATCGCTGCCTTAAACTCTGTTGCCGCCTTCACTTACAATCATTCTTCAGAGGAGGGGCAGGTAATGAGCAGGAAGGCGTCGAGGCGTGTCAATTCTAACCACAACAACAGCAACCACAACAACAGCAGCAATCACAACAACAGCAACAACAACTAATTAAAAACAATCAATAAAATGCTTAAATCACAGCACAGCAGCACAGCAGCACAACAGCAAACGTAAACGTAGCTAAAGTCTATTAGAAGCGCGCACAGAGCACATTATATATAACATTACATTGGCATTATCATTATCTGTGATTAACGCAGTTTAGCACGAAAATAATCATTTATTATCAAATAACTTGAACGGGCGTTTAACCGCAGTTGCTGCTGCAGTTGCTGCTGCTGCTGCTGTTGCAGCTCTTTTTAGCTGCAAATTAAGTGCTTAGACAAAAGCCGCAAATGAATGAAGAAACAACGAAAAAAAAAAGAAAAAAAAAAGCTAAACAATATTTTTGCGAAATTTTTTTTTGCTGCAGTCGAAGGCAAGGAAGAAAAAACGTTTAAACTGCTGCGAATCGTAATGCATTTTGGCTTGTTTTTTTTTTTTGGCTAGTTTTTTTTTTTTTGGGTCAAGCTTAGATTTAATTTAAAGAGTGCAAGGCGGGGGCGCCAGCTGTCTAATGTTGGAATGATCAGAGTTTAGTCTAGTGCAGCAAATGCAGTAAGTGATCTTTTATCTGCTGTGGTCAGTGGCAAGCAAAAGTGGCAAGTAGCAGCAGCAGCAATTGTTATGCGCATTGTTTTTTATTACACAACATTAAAAGAGAGAGAGAAGTAGAGAGTGTGAGAGAGAGATAAAAATAAAATATTGTGCTTAACGATTTCATTGGCGCGTTCAAATTGTTTGCAGCGATAATAATAATAATAATAATAATAAAAAATAAAAAAAAAATAAAAACTGCAGCATAATCATATTTTAAACGCTCTAATTGAAACAATTCATTTTTTTTTTTTTTTTGGGGCATGAGGGCAAAAACTTCACAGCTACTAATTTTTTTTTTTTCATATTTTATTTTTATTTTTAGAGCATGCGGGCTACCTGCAAATTATTGATATGCGATATATATATATATATCTATATATCATAATAAATTCACAGTGAAAAAAAAACAAAAAAATATATGAAATATAATTTCGTGCATTATAATCAAGCTTTTGTGCCACGAAATGCGGGCCAAATTGTTGCAACATAATAATGATAAATGTTTCAAATCTATAATGATTATTTGATATGCAATATTGCTTTGTATTTTTATTTCTATTTTTTTTTATGTGGGCGATGAAAGTGCTATAAAAGTTCATTGAGATCATTAAGTACAAAGACTTTCATTACAGAGAGAGTGTGCAGTAGGCAAAAGAGAAAGAGAGAGAGAGCAACAATGCGCAACTCATTAATCAAATTACTTTCAACATGAACAAACAAATAAATGGCAAAAAAAAAAAAAAACCAAATAAAGAAAAGTCAATAAATTGAACTATGCAACGATTTTTGTCTATAAGCAGAGCGTTGAGCTAATAAATTTTGCAGTTTTCATTATTCAAACTTATATTTGATAATCTTTCACTTAAGACGGAAGATTTTTAACAACGTTAAACATTTTTATACTCTTGAAGAAAGGTATATTAATTTTCGACTGGAGTTTGTAACGCCACCTTTAGGAGGCATGGCAGCTACAGCAAAATATCAGCGTTGACAGTAGCATCGAAATGTGCATGTTCATCTGTTCGTCTGTCTCACAATTTTAAAGCTAACTCAATGAAACTTGTTATACATGCTACCTATATCCTTAAGCTGTATATATGTTGGTATTCGTCGGATCGAGCCACTATATCATATAGCTGCCATAGGAATGATCAGTCGAAATTTGAGTTTTTTCTTTATTTGTACAGCTACTCAGATGAAACTTAAAGGATTTGGATTTAGTGCCAAGCTATACGCCTGATACAAATTTGGTTCAATTACGACTACTATATCATATAGCTGCCATAGGAATGATCGACCGAAAATGATGTTTTTTCTTTGTTTGTAAAGCTATCCGTCTGTAACTTACAGGATTTGTGTTTAATGCCGAGCTATACGTTTCATGTAAATTTGGTTCAATTCCGACTACTATATCATATAGCTGCCATAGGAACGATCAGTGGAAAATTGAGTTTTTTCTTTGTTTGTTAAGCTATTCGGCTGAAACTTATAGGATTAGGGTTTAGTGCCAAGCTATACGCCTCATGTAAATTTGGTTAAAATCGGACGACTATATCATATAGCTGCCATAGGAACGATCAGTGGAAAATTGAGTTTTTTCTTTGTTTGTAAAGCCACTCGGCTGAAACTTATAGGATTTGAGTTTAGTGCCGAGCCATACGCCTCATGCAAATTTTGTTTAAATCCGACTACTATATCATATAGCTGCCATAGGAATGATCTTGCGAAAATGATAATTTTTCTTTGTTTGTAAAGCTATTCGGCTGAAACTTACGGGATTTGTGTTTAATGTCGAGCTATACACCTTATATAAATTTGGTTCAAATCCGACTACTATATCATATAGCTGCTATAGAAACGATCGGCTGAAAATTGAATTTTTGTATAAAAAGTTTTCTTCCAGAAGTGCAAGAGTATGAAAACTTCGGCTCTGCGGTAATAACTTTGCTCCTTTTTGTGACAACTGCTGCTGCTTTATCATTTAGCAAGTAAAAGCTAGTGTAATGCATAATCATAATCATAATCATAATCATCACACATATCTAAGCATGATTCATATATATTTATGCATATTGCCCAAAAAACATCATTCAACATTCATTATGACGAAACAGGAAATAAACTTAAGCAGCATATATTATTATTATATTATGCTAGACAGATATATATATATATATATATAATATATATATATCATAGTTAGTACTATGTATAATTTAGTTAAATTTACTGCTGTTTGTGGGCGTATCATACAAATGTCAGTTAAGAAAATGTTAAGCATAAATTTAGATTTGAAACTTCTTGTTGTTTTGTAATCATAAAAATGTTCATGGTAATCCGTGCTCTGTGATCCGTGGTCATTCAATTTACATGTTAATCGCATTTCGCGTAACAATAATAACGACAGCAGCAACAGCAGCTAGCAGCAATAAGAAACTTGTATTGAATGAAGACATCCGGCAGATCATTGAATTGCCAGTCAGACGTGTTCTTCAGGCACAGCTGATTCCACTGTCCAAATGGTCGACATGACCTTCAGTTCAGCAGACGTTTACCTTAGAATTATAAGTAAAGTAACGCGCTTAGTATCTGAGACTAACTAAAAGGGTTTTGCTGTTGTTGCTGTTCTTGTTGTTGTTGTTGTTGTTGTTGTTGTTGCTGGCAAGCAAAATGACTTCATCTGACAAACGGCAAGCAGCAAAAAGTGACTGAAGCGTGTCAAATAATTAGCTGCTGTTGCTGTTGTAGCTGTTGCTGCTGTTGTAGCTGCTCTTGCTGCTGCTGCTGTTGTTGTTGTTGCTGTAAATATTACAACTTGGCTGAGATAATGTAGCTTCATTTGCATATAAAGCATTATGGCCTAGCCTTTATTTTTTTTTGTTTTTTCACTGCTGTTGTAGCTTCTTCTTCTTCAACATTAACATCATCATCATCATCAGCTGCTGTTGCTGCTGTTAGAGAAGTTCAAGGTTTAACAAATTGTCGCTCATTGCAGGTAAAAAATCATTCATCAATTAGCGCAGCGACAATGTCAACCTTGAATATTTGAGAGAACAACAAGCCAAACATGACACATCGCCCCCAACAAAATGCTACTGTCAGCTAATAGCCTGAACTGGAGCTGGAATTTTCAGCTGCTTGCTGTAGCTGTAGCTGTAGCCTGGGGCCAACGCTGCGCATGCGCGATCTAAAATTTTGGCGTTAAATTTTGACATGGCTTTTTAACGCTAAATATTTGCTTGTTGCTTGTTTATTTTTTAACGTTTTGGCTTGTTTACCAGACATTGTTGTTATTATTTTTTGGTTAGTTGCCAATTGGCAGTTGTTTTAGTTACTTTTTGGGTTTACATTTTTTCGCAGCTTCGCTCATTTGTCACACAGCTTAATGTTGGCCAATTGTTGAAGGCGCAACTAAACGTTAAACGAAACTTGTTTTTTATTTTGTTTTTTTTCTAGTGCTACACAAAAAAAGATTTGCTCGAATTACTTGACTTTTGTGTTTTTAGCCGTTGGGCTTAGACATTGATAGCTTTTCAATAAGTTGCATTGCTTGAATTGTTAGACTAGAAACAAGCATAAACATGTTTGTTTGCTTGTTGTTGTTATTGTTGTTCTGTTTGCCATTCATTGTGGCTTCCTTCTTGTCAGCTTCCTCTTGCAACTCCAAAAAAAGAAAAACAACCTTGTAAAGCATTTGGAGCGCACACGTTTTTGAATGTTTCTCTATGTACAATTATTGCTGCTAGTCAAATTCTTTATGCTTGTTGTTGCTGTTGCTGCTGTTACTGCTGTTGTTGTTGTTGTTGTTTTTTGAATATGTGTTAAAGATGGCGTTGGAATGGAATTGTATGCTTGAATGAAGTTTCAATGCAGATGCTTGCCGCTGATGGTGTCGATGTCGTGTATTTTGCACAATTTTATGAAAGATTTCAAGATTTTATAGAGCTGAAGATGCTTGATGCTTGATGATGATTGTTGCTTGATTGGCGTGAATTTGAATTCTTTTTTTTTTTGTTTTTTTTTGTGATTGTTGTGCATGGCACAATCTAATCGTTGACTTTCTAAAAAAAAAAGGCATATTTAGAATGTCAGCAAGCAAAAAAAAAAATTTCAAAAGCTGCATTTATGCAAAATTAACACAAAAAAAAAACAGAAAAAAAAAAATAGTAAAAAAAAATATTAAAAATAAATTTTTGTGTAGCTTTTGTTTCTCAGACTCATCCATCAAAATTTTGCACAAATTCCAGACTAACAGGCGACAAGAAACAAATCAAATACAATATGAATATATATATATATATAGTATATTATATAGCTATAAAGATTTTTGATTAATTGCCAGCATGTTCCCATGCTATTTATAAGATGCAAAACCATCAATATTCAAGCTACAAACAAATGCGTATTCAACTCTTGTATTTTTTATTATTTTTTTTGTTGTATTTGTTTAACAAAAGAATAATAAATAAATATAAAAATATATATATAAATAATTGAGAAGCTTTATTAAATCGTTGATGCCCGCAAAATGATTTTGCAAAGCCAAAAGTCAAATTCAATACGTGGGAGTCAATCAGCCAAAAAAAAAAAAATTCATTCAAAATGCGCAAAAAAAAAAGCAAGAAAAAAACAAAAAATTGTTTGTATGAAAATAAATAATAAATAAATAAATAAATAGACATCATGTTGATTTCAATTACGTTGCCAAATACAGACTGCTTATTGGCCCTCTCCATAAGGTTAATGAAATTGGCAAAAAAAAATAAAATGAATAAAAAAAATGCATGAATAAAATGTGAATACAACGACAGCTCAATGTTAATTTTTCTTTGCCGATTAATTCTACAAAATTTTTAATTTTTTTTTTCATCTTTTTTTTTCATCTTTTTATTTTCATCTTTTTATTTTCATTACTTTATGTTGTAAACTTGACCTCTATAAGTGAATGTGGCAGTAAGTATAAGCAAACATGCAATTGGCGTGTCAAATATTAATTACTACAAAATGTGATTTTCAATTTCAACAGCAGCAGCAGCATATAAATTGCAACATTTTTTTTTTATTGCCAATTGCAGTTGCAGTTGCAGGTAATTTTTTTTTTTTTTTTTTTTTTGTGAGATGATTGAATAACATTGATAAGAGACAGACTCATTGAATTTCTGGCATTTGTAGGCGTAACAAATTTTGCAAAGCAGCAACAACAAGAAAATGCAAAATAAAAACCTTCAAAAAAAAAAAAAAATATAATAACTTGCATTTTGAGTAGGGCAAATGTTGCGTCTCTTTTGTTAGTGTTATTATTATTATTATTATTGTTGTTTGTTGTTGCTTTAAGGCTAACTGGGCGCTAATCATAAATCTGCAACGCAACTACAACAACTACAACAACAACAGCAACAACAGTTAACTGCTAATCAACGGTTACAAACTGAAAAGTTAATGCCTGTCAGGCACTTAACTGTTTGAACTTTTCGATCTGTCTGTCTGTCTGTCTAACTGTCTCTGGAATTTTGTCTGTCTATGTTGTAAAAATAAATAAATAAATCAAATCGCTTTCAGTTCATAGACAATGGGCCCAAAGGCTGTTGAATTGCATTTGAGTAGCCACAGCATATCTATCTCTCTATCTCTATCTGTCTCTGTCTCTTTCTCACTCTCTGTATATGTTAAGATTGAGCTACAGTTCAGCTGGGCAAGAGGTCAATGTGCTACCGTTAAATATAAATTGCTAGGTCATTTCATAAGCTGCATTTACATTTTGATATCCAAGTATTATTGATCCAAAAAACAAACAAAAACAAAAAACGAAAAGCGAAAAGCGAAAACAAACAAAATTATTGAACTAACTTTAACTGTAAGCCATGAAATTTTATCTTTTGAATTATTTTGCATAATTTAACATTGCAAATTTGAAATAAAACAAAAAAAAAACAAAAACAAAAATATTTCGACAAACAGAATTGTTAACGAATCATTTAACAAATTTACATAAAGCTTGTTAACATTTTGTCTCTTTTTTATGTTTTTCGATTTATAACTATTAAAAAACAAATTTCTAATTACAGAAAAAAAAATAAATAAATGAAAATTTTGAAATTATTTTAAATAAAAAAATCAAATAAATTAACATAACAATATTAAAAAAAAAAATATAAAAAAATACAAAAAAAAAAAAAAAACAAATTTCCAATTACAAAAAAAATAAATAAAAAATTTTGAAAATATTTTAAATAAAAAAATCAAATAAAAAAAAATAACATAACAATAGTTGAAAAAATAAATCAAAAAAATACAAAAAAAAAAAACAAATTTCTAATTACAGAAAAAAACAAATCAAAATTTTGAAAATATTTTAAATAAAAAAAATAAATAATACAAAATTAACATAACAATAATTAAAAAAAAAATGATAACTAATAAAAATAAACAAATTTCTAATTACAAAAAAAAATAAATAAATAAATAAAAATTTTGAAAATATTTTAAATAAAAAAAAATCAAATAAATTAACATAACAATAGTTGAAAAAATAAATCAAAAAAATACAAAAAAAAAAAAAATCAAAAAAATGTTAATGGAAATTTGACGCATTGCCATAATTTAATTGCCTGACAAATTGTTTGCTTGCAGTCATTATGAATATATATAAGATATATAGATATATATATATGCTATGTTTATGAGCAGTGTGCAGCGTTTCATCAATTAAATTCCATTTGTACAACAACAACAGCAGCAACAACAACTGTTTGCTGGGAACCTAAGCAACAAATTGCCCAATGTTTAAATGAAATGTTGATTAAGTGTCGAGTTCGAAATACAAGTTCGACTTCGAATTCGCATTCATTTCGAGGAAGTTATTTTTAATGATTTTTTTTCTGGCCAAAAAAACGTAAATTGCATAAAAAAAAATATTAGTTTCATTTATAACAAAACTGCGGACAAAATTCAATAATGAAAAAAACAAAAATGTGCAAAAAGCAGAAGAAGAAGCAGAAGAAGCAGCAGAAGAAGAAGCAGCAGCAGCAGAAAACGTTAATTATACAGATGATGTTGCACAAAAAATATAAATATAATTTTTGACAATTAATGAAGCTGATTTCACCAAGAGTACAAATACACAGAGAGAGAGAGAGGGAGGGAGAGAGAGAGAGAGGACAAGCAGAAAGAGAGAGACAGAGAGAGATATAGACATATAGCAAGACATTTCCGGTGCGCGCATCTGCAAAATGAAGTTGTACACAAAAAAAAACAAAAGACTTAAGACACGAACTTGTGACTGACAGCGATAGCTAATAATAATGTCAATAAACGGACAGAAGCTTCACGCGCATTGTTTAACGGTAGAACGCAAAAGGTAAACAACAGCAGCAGCAGCAAAAGAATATTGCCAACAATGAGCTACAGCAACAACAACAACAACAACAGCAACAGCAACAACAATTGTAGGTCATTGCCTTTGCTCAATTGTTTAGCACAAGAGCAGCAAAAAAAACAACAAAAATAAAAACAAAATGAAAATAATACACAAAAAGTAAGCAGCAGCAGCAGTAACAGCTTAAAGCTCGAAGCTTAATCACATGTTACACATATGACAACTATGTTGCAGTGGCAGCAGCAACAACAGCAACAACAGCAAGAACTAGTTGCAGCTCATCTACAGTTCATAATGCTATAAAAGTTTATATCACATTATTCATACGATTACAACAGCTGTTCGTGCTGCTGCTGCTGTGGCTGCTGCTGCTGTGACTGCTGCTGCTATTGCTGCTGCTGCTCCTGCTGCTGCTGCCGTCCACGTCATTAAGATTTATGCATTCAATGTGTGTGACAGTTTTTTTTTTCGAGATGATGATGCTGCTTGTTGTTGCTGCTGCTGCTGTTACTGCTGCTGCTTCTGCTGCTGCTGCTGCGGTTGTTATTGTTGCGGTTACAATGCTGATTAAATCAGATCGTGCTTATTAAATATTTTAATTTTAATTTATTTTTTATTTTTTTTTTTCAAATATAAGTGTGAGAAATATAAACACGCTGCAAGTGAAATATTATGAGCGCGTATGAATGCTCACACTCAGACTCATACTCATACTCGTTTTGTTTTTACATTCAGTTTACACATGATTTTGAGTTCAGCGCATATAAATTACGCATCCGCATATGCAGCACATTACACTGGCAGTTATAAAAGGTTTTGAATTTTTTAATTTTTAAATTTTTCTAATAATAAGAAGAAGCAGAAGAAGAAGTAGCAGATGAAGAAGTAGTAGAAGAATAAGTAGTAGAAGAAGTAGCAGAAGAAGAAGTAGCAAAAGAAGAAGTAGCAGAAGAAGAAGTAGCAGAAGAAGAAGTAGCATAAGAAGAAGTAGCAGAAGAAGTAGCAGAAGAAGAAGTTGCAGAAGAAGAAGTAGCAGAAGAAGAAGTAGTAGAAGAAGAAGTAGCAGAAGAAGAAGTAGCAGAAGAAGTAGCAGATGAAGAAGTATCAGTAGTAGCAGTAGTAGCAGAAGTAGCAGAAGTAGCTGTAGTAGCAGAAGTAGCAGCATATATAAATAAATAATATTACTTACCATTTTCTATATTGTCTTTGTATTGTGCCAAAAAAAAATTAAAACGAACTTCAATTTGTCAATTGTTGCACTGCAAAATATTTGAATTATATTTTTAAATTATTTATTTATTTTTTTTAAATTTTTTTTTGTAATTTTTATTTTTTTTTTTTTAAATTTTTTTTGTTATAGTTTTTTTTATTCAATATTCAGTAAACAATTCAATATATATATATATATACGCATAATCGAAAGGCCTTTTGAGGGTCGTTTGAGTTTTTGTCACAGTAACAGTAGCAGTCGCAGTAGCAGTAGCAGTCGCAGTTGTTGTTGTCGTTGCAATTGGTTTTATTTTTATTTTTTTTTTTTGGCATTTAATATGAGAGTTGAAGTTGTTTTGCTGCTGTCCTCTATTTTAAGATATTTATAATGATTGTAATTAGTTTGTAGACAAGTTGCACAAACAGCAAACAGTCGCAGTCACAGTCGTAGCAGCAGCAGCAGCAACAGTTGTCAGTGTTAGTTATGAAAACATTTTCATTGACAGAGAGACTTTGCCAGCAACTGTGACTGTGACTTCGAAACATACTCATATTCATATACTCATACTCATATATTCATATACTCATATACTCATACTCATATACTCATACTCATATATCATAGTCTGTAATTGTAGACGCGCGGCATTGTTCGAAAATATTGAATGACACGATGACGCGTGCAGAGCGCTTCAGCTTCAATGCGACAATATCAAAATAATATTTTTTTTATTTTTTTTTTGCTATATCAAATGAACTATCAGCTGTTATTCGTTATTCACTATTTGCTATCCTCACTCTAAATATTATGCAATGCTGCATTTGGCCCCAAGACCCTAATAGTAATATACAGTGATTGTCCGTTATGTATGACAACATAGTACAAGATCTTGTACTTATTATGTTTGCATTGATGACTTTGACTATTTCTTTTTTTTTTCCTTTTTGCCTTTTTGCAAATTTGTGCAAGACATTCGCCATAGTATAAGATTTTAACAACAGTTAAATGACACCTGATAATGCCAAAAGATTGTTACACAAACACACACAGAGAGACAGACACACACACATACGCATATAAACTTTCAAATTGACCCAGTCGAAACATTTTGGCCAGATAACTTGTCAACGTAAATAACAATTTAAATGACAATTTTGTTTATATTTTTTTTTTTTGCATTATTTTTTCATGTTTTTTTTTTTTAAGTGTTTAAATTTTAAATTGGTTTAAAATCGACTTGAAATTAAGTTAAAAGTCTTTTGAGTTAAGCGTTGATTTTGAGCTTTTTTTTGCTCAGTGTCGCAAATGGCAGCAATACATGCCACGCATTTTAAGTGCCGGCGTTTGTCCAGACTTGACAAAACAAACAAAAAAAAAAAAAAAATAAAAGAAAAAAAAATGAAAATTGACAACGTAAATTTTGCGAGAGTCTCAACACAAATTAAGCAAAAGAATAAATACATGTGTGTGTGTGTGCTGTGTGTGTGTGCTGTGTCTGCATGTTTATGCTTGCAGTGACCATGTCATGGTAACAGCCCAAAAAAAAACGTGACAATGCTTCTGTGTCTGCGTCTGTCGCTGTTAACATGTCGCAGCGATAATATAAATTTATCGCATGCGATAATTTGACATGCGACGCATAAAGAAGGCCTTTTGCGTAGAAATTAAACTAGTTTAACTTTTGTATATATATATAACAGACTATATATATCTTTAGCTATATCTTTAGCTATATCCCTGACTTGAAGCTTTATGGCCTAATAAAGTTTTGCAGCGACGTGCTTAAGGTGTAAAAATAAAAAAAAAAGCCAAGTGTTGGCATTATTAGACATGCTTTCTGACCTTTATTGATATTGAATTTGTTTATTTTATTTTTATTTATTTTTTTATATAGTATAACAGACGTTAAACTAGTTTAGTTTCAATTTCAATTTCAATCTTAGTTTTCAGTCGCCAAGATGAGTTAATGTATTAATTAAATTTCTTGACTTGTTGCGCTAAATGTAAAAAACAAGAATATCAATTTTTGCAAATTTCAATTTGCATCTAAGTGCAGACTATAATATATATCTATATATATATAGCTATGGTCTTTGATCATTTCAATCATCTAGATTTCATTTACGACTGACTTTTATGACATAGAGCAACAAACGTTAATTTCAATCTCTTAGAACTGTAAGCCATGAGGTAAAGTATTTTTATTTTTTTTATATATTTGACAAGCAAACATACTAAACATAGTTAATATATTAAACTTAGTAACAAGTTTTTTTTTTTTTCTTTAGTTAGTTATTAAGAAGTTTTAATGTATTCACGAAACTATAAGTACTAGCAATTATCTACAAGTTTAAGCAAATGTTTCCGGCACATAAATAATAATATTTTTATTTTTTTTTTCTAGCTATCTTGCTCTAACTCTCTCTCTCTCTCTAGCTCTAGCTCTAGGCATCTATTGCATCAAAAGGCCTTTAAAAATTAATTTTGTTTTTTTTTTCAATGTTGTTGCCTTAAGTATTTTTTTAGTATTAGCTTAAAAAAAGGCGTTTAACTTGTACTAAACTTTAAATTTAGTTACTACAAATATGACTATTTTTTTTTTTTTTTTTTAAGCACTTGTTATACTTTTTTTTATTTTTTTATTTTTATTATGCTTATTATTTTTTATGTTTTATTTTTTTTTTTTATGGTGCGAACTATTTTTTTTTTTTTTTGTTCTCTTCCTGCGCGCAAAATTTTTGATTTATGCGGCCTTAAAAAATAAATAAAAATTAAAGCGACTCAAATAACTGCGGGCGTTGAAAATAACTAACAAAAAAAAATATTAATAAATAATAATAATAATATATTTTTTTTTAATTTTTTGGTGCGTGCAACGTGCGCAACGACAACAGCAACAGCAAGAAAAATACAACGCCTCCTTTTCAGGCTCTATCGCTGCAATTGATTTATTTATTTGCATAAATTTAAAACACGGCTTTGACAGCATTTCGTTATGGCTTTCAAGCTTTGGGTTTGGGCTGCATAGCCAGGCCTACAATTGCATAGCATAGCTGCACGCAAGTTTGTTGCTTAAGTCTTTTGTATTGGCTCTGGGCAAGGAATTTTTTTTTTATAGCTTGATACACACTGCACACGTTTAGAACTCAAAGTCTCGCTGTCTGTCTAACTGTCTATCTGTCTGCTTGTCTGTCTTTCTATCTGTCTGCTTGTCTGTCTGTCTATCTGTCTGTTTGAATTATTGTCATCATTAACACCATTGCATGCATTTTAATTTCCTTTAATTTATTTTTAATTTTTTTTCAATTTTTTTTTTTTTTTGATTTTTTTTTTCTATAAATATTTTTATTTTTTGTAATTTATTTTTATTTTTTGCGCAAAAATTTTTACATCATCAGTTGACACTGCACATACGTTGCTTTATTTTGTTGTTTTGTTATTTTGTTGTTACCGAGGGCAGCGCTTAAAGCGTGACAAAACACATTGGAGACACGGGCCACACTGAAAGCAGCAAATGTGGTAGCATCAGCATAAAGTCTCAGGTCTCAGGTCTCTATAGTCTCCCGACGACGACACACAGTAACAGCAACGGCGACGACAGCAGCGACTGCGACTGCGACAGCGACGGCGATTTGAACTGTTCATCAGCTGGTTGCACAGACGAATATAAACGAAGATACAGCACGAGCGCAACGACGCGACGACGCTGACGATTTGCCGACTGTCGACAGCAAGCAAGTTCGGCTTTACTTTTTTTTCTCTGCTTGTTGTTGTTTTTGTTTTCTGTTTTTTTTTTTTTTGGTTTTGTTTTGTTTTGGTTTTTCATTGTTGCCAAAGCGAGTTTTTCCATACATGCAAAATGTTGCTAGGGCAGCTTCCGGTTTCAGCTGCGCATGTTGCTGAAATTTTTTTTTTTATTGTTTTTTTTTTATGTGCATTTTGAATTGTTTTTTTTTTCTGTCTTTGATTTTTTTGTTATTGTTTTTCTTTTGTTTTTTATTTTATATTTTTTTTGTGAGCTTTTGTTTTTTGCATTTTGCGTCTGATTAGCATTTGGTTGAAGCTTGTTAGCGTGCAGCGCATGAAATGTGTTTATTGTTTTATTATTAATTTCAAATTTATATTTATAAATATTTTTGTTGTTGTTGTTGTTGTTGTTGCTGTTGTTATTGTTGTCATTTTGTTGTTTTGTAAGTGGCATTTTGTGCCACCGAAATTCAACAACAAATTACATCAGGAATTATTCTTTATTATGTGCATTAAATATGTTAATTATGAACACGTCAGACAGGAATACAACAACAATAACAATTGGCCATTGATCCGTTAGTCGTGTTCAAACACGACACGTGAGACGCATCAGCAGCCCTGACCTCTTTAAAGGCAACAGCGATAACAGCAACAACAGCAACAAGAGCAACAACAGCAGCAGCAACAGCAACAGCAACAACAACATAAAGCTGCCGCTGTTTAACTGTCTTACATGACGTCTGCAACATTTACTAATTAGTTCAGTTGCAACTTTAGCCACAGTTATACGCATCAGCCATAACTGAAGGCTGTAACAACAGTTGAAAAGAGTTTAGGCCTTTAAGCATCTGCCCTTTGGCCTCATGAAAATGCGAAAAAAAAATTTGTACTTTAATTGCCTGTCGAATATTGAACAGCAATTGATTTTATATGTACTTGATTCCGGCGTATAATCCATGATATCATCGTACAATAATGAGTCGTAAATGCAAATACAAATGAATTTATACGTTCAGCAAGAAATTTGAATGAAATAAAAACAAAAACAAAAACAAAAAACAAAAATAAAAAGTAAATATTAAAAAACAGAATTCTTAATTTTTAAGTTCATTTCAAGCACAAATTGAAATTGAATTTCCTGAAATACAAAAACAAAAATAAATAAAAATTAAAAAAATATAAAAAAAAAATTCAAAATATATTTTAAAAAAAATTTAAAAAAAAAAAATTCAAAATATATTAAAAAAAAAAAAATTTTAAAAAATATTAAAAAAATTTTAAAAAATAAAATAAAAATCTCATAAAAATTAAACAGCAGACAAAAATCTGTATCTGCATCTGTATCTGTATCTGTATCTGTATCTGTATCTGTATCTGTATCTGTATCTGTATCTGTATCTGTATCTGTATCTGTATCTGTATCTGTATCTGTATCTGTATCTGTATCTGTATCTGTATCTGTATCTGTATCTGTATCTGTATCTGTATCTGTATCTGTATCTGTATCTGTATCTGTATCTGTATCTGTATCTGTATCTGTATCTGTATCTGTATCTGTATCTGTATCTGTATCTGTATCTGTATCTGTATCTGTATCTGTATCTGTATCTGTATCTGTATCTGTATCTGTATCTGTATCTGTATCTGTATCTGTATCTGTATCTGTATCTGTATCTGTATCTGTATCTGTATCTGTATCTGTATCTGTATCTGTATCTGTATCTGTATCTGTATCTGTATCTGTATCTGTATCTGTATCTGTATCTGTATCTGTATCTGTATCTGTATCTGTATCTGTATCTGTATCTGTATCTTTGCATACATAGTACTGTATCTGCATATATAGTTCAGGTTCACGGCACTTAAAATACTCTTGTAATTAATATGTAAATCTTTATTCATATAAATCGAGATATATATATATATATATGTACATATATTGAGAGTCATATCAATCACAGCGGACGATCAGATCGATTAGCATACACAAGTTTTTGCAATTATGTATTTGTATTTTAATAGTAAATCAACAGAAATGTCTGCTTAAAATGCTTTAGCTTTGACAAGTTGCCTTTATAGTGATGGGCGTTGCATGTGCTCTAGAGGTGGAGTGGGGTGGCATGGGGGTGGGGTTAGGTGAATATGAGATACATGGGCAAAACAGGTCTTACAAAAGATCTCTATCACATTTATGGTCGTTTTATTTTTGTTTTTTTTTTATCGTTTTTTACAACATTTTTCGTTGTTGTTTTCACTTTGTTGTTGCTGTTGTTGTTGTTGTTGTTGCTCGCCTGTGTTTATGATTGATCTGATGATTTTGTGGGCCGTACAAGTGGCAGCAGCAGCTACTGCTAGCAGCTGTATTTTTTTTTCATGTCTTATTATTTTTTTTTTTTTGGCTTTTTTAGAGAGTGTGGGAGAATTTTTTGATTTTTTTTTCTTGGCAGAGAGACGAGAAATAATCTGATGGTAATTTTTGTAAACTATTGAAAGTGACAGGCTAATTTATGTACATTTTTTTTTATTTTTATTTTTATTTATTTTTTTTTTTGATTTCAGCATTTACAACATTATGCAAGGCAAATAGCTTTTAAATCTTGTTCTCAATGATTACTTATTTCTTTTTTTTTTTTTTGGTGCCTGCCTAAAATAAAAATAAATAAAATTGTAATTATATACAATTAAAAGTGCATAAATTCATTAAAATAACAACTATATCAATAATATAATTTTTAATTATTATTTAAATCTTGTTCTTATTTTTCTTTGACTGCACAAAATAAAAATAAATAAATAAATTAAATAACAAAATAAAATAAAATAAAAAATAAATATAAATTAAAAATGGAAATGAAAATAAAATAAAAAATAACATAAAATAAAAAAATAAATAAAATACTATAAAAAATAAAAATGGAAATGAAAATAAAATTAAATTAAATTTAAAAAAAAATTAAATAAAAAATAAAAATAAATAAATAAAAATTATATAAAAATTTATAAATAAAAATTAAGTAACAAAATAAAATAAAAATATAATAAAATAAATTAAAAATTAAATAAAATAAAATAAAAAATAAATAAAATGAAATAAAAAATGAAATTAAAAAAATAAATCAAATCAAATAAAAATAAAATAAAATAAAAAAATAACATAATAATAAAAATAAAATAAAAAATGAATAAAATACTATAAAAAATAATTAAAATAAAATAAATATAAAAGAAAATAAAATAAATAAAATACTATAAAAAATAAATAAAATAAAATAAATATAAAATAAAAATGGAAATGAAAATAATATAAAATAAATTTTAAAAAATTAAATAATATAAAAATAACATAAAAATAAAATAAACTTAAAAATAAAATTAAATAAATATTAAAAAAAATAAAATAAAAATAAGATAAAATAAAAATAAAATAAAATAGTAATTATATACAATTAAAAATTTATAAATTAATTAAAATAACAACTATATCAATAATATATGTATACATAGAGAAATATATATATATATAGGTAATATATATATATATATAATGATATCATGCACCGCTGCATGTAGTCTTCGATTTCTTTTGATTTACATATCAATAAAGTTGTATGCATATGTATAGCAGCACTGTAATTAAATCTTTCCTTTGATCTATATATACAACTATTTGTTGCCATAACATTGTTGACATCATGTTTTATGCATAAGCGAAGTCTCGTTTTATGATTAGGGTCGCGATGCATTGTTTTTATCCCCAGTTGTCATAAGTTATAACGATGCAGTGCCACCCAGTTATTGAGGCTGTCAACTAGCACGGCCTACAGCTCCCACAGTCACAGTTGCAGCCGCAGCTTGAAAGCTAAATGTAAATACATTTATATATATATATATATATATATATATATAGATATGCATATTGATCTTGAATGCTTCACTGATTGCTACAGTTATTGACGGCATATATAATATGACAGTGTCATAGCCACAGTCGCAATCGCAGTCGCAGCCACAGCGGCAACAGTAGCCTCAATCTTACAGGCATAGGGAGCTGTTTATCAAGTTTAACAATTTTGCTTGCACTATTTCATTTTTTATTTTATTTTATTTTTTTATTTTTGCAGTGCATAGAATATACGGTGCAAAGCACAGGCAATAACCTGACTCAATGCCTTTGCCTTTGCAACATTTTGCTTAATGAGCGAACATTCATTTATCTTTATTAGCAATGGCAATTGGCAACGGACGACGCTGAGATAAGACACACACGACAGTCAACTAGGTGTGTGAGAGAGAGAGAGAGAGAGAGAGAGAGAGAGAGAGAGGAGAAGGGAGTGGAGACTGACAGCAAGAGGTGAACAAAGGGAGAGGGGCAGGAAGACGTATAAAGTGAGGAACAGTAAGACGGGCAGAGCAAGCGAGAGATGAAGAGACTCATAGAGAGGCAGACAGAGAGTGTTGCAGAGAGAGAGAGAGGCAGGCTGACATACTGACAGGCAGACAGACAGAAAGACAGACAGATATACTGACAGTTAGACTAACAGACACATAGAATAACAGACAAACAGAACGACAGACTGAATGACAGACAGCGTTAAGCTTTAACCGCCTAACGCTGAGCTATTTACGAAGCATTAGCAATATCTTATAACACTGATACGCGCATTTAACTTATTTAATGCATGTAATACAATTTCTATTATTAAAAAAAATAAATAAAAAATATATAAAAAAAATATATATAAAAAAAATAAATAAATAATAAATAAATAAAATAGAAAAAAAACAAGTGTAACAATTAAATGCAATTTTATATAATAAATTTTGTTTGCAATGAATAAATAATAAAAGTAATTGAAAGTCAGTTATAGGCAGTCGCGCAAGTAACCGGCTTTAGTAGCAGAAGAAGAAGAAGAAGCATAAATTCTTATTAGTTTTATTTTAATTCATAGACATAATAATACTCACTAATATGAGTATAAATGTCGCACTAAGCAAACAGCAAATAATCAAAAGAAACAGAACATTTGCAATAATGTTAAACAAAAGTTGACAGACGACAGACGACAGAGAGTCGACAGACAGGCAGACAGAGAGACAGCATTATATCTGTTGATCATAGATCATATAACGTATTGGATTTGATTGAACAGTTAATTAATGATTGCCGGATTAATTTCGAACAGCAGCCAAGGTGTGCATGTGTGTATGTGTGTGTGTTGTGGAGTGGCAAATCTTTAGCTCGTGCGACAAGTACCATAGTTTCGCTGCTGTTTTGCCGCAGGCAACAAATTAATCAACGCATAAGAACTTAAAAAACTCTAGATGTAGGTGTCTCTCTCTCTCTCTACCTCTAGATTTTTGCAACATGTTTTACAGATAGGGAAGTACAAACATATGAAAAAAATAAAATAAAAATAATAATCAATAAATAAAATATAAACAGATGAAATTGAAAGGAGTTTGTCAACTTCAAGCAAACAACAACAGAAAATTGCAATTCGCATTAATAAATAATAAATAATAATAGAAACATGATTTAAAGATTAATAAAAAAAAAAAAGTTCATGGCTCTGGCTGCAAGAAATCTTTGTACATTTCAACATTATTTCATTTGCTTTGTTTTTAATTATTCTCATAATTTTTTTTTTTTTCAATTTTTTATATAACATTTTTTTATATATATATTTTTTTTTTTAGAAAAAAAAAAACTCACACACATTTAACACAAAAAAACAAAAATATATATTATAATTATATATATTATAATATAATATATATAATTAATATTTATATATATATAGTATATGCAACACCAAAAAAAAAATCACTTAAAAGCTACGACAATGGCAATTTGTGCGAATGCGCGATTTTCTTTGCATTTTTTTTTTGGCCGGCTCTGTTAGGTCCGGCTAATTTCTAGTCCTGATGCGTTGTACTCTCCTCCATATTGCAAAAAACATTACGCATTTTATCTAAATCTGGTGGCGCTGTATCTGGATTACGTATCCACATATTGTATGCTTGTTTATCTGTACGTGTTAATGGCTTGAAATTACGTGGATTTTGTGCTTCTTCATCTTGCAATTTGGAATTGTAGCGTGCATAGAGAAATATACGATAACGCCAATTATCAAATGTTTGTTTCCATTCCGTAACATGTTTAACAGCACCTTGGGGTACAGCATTTAATAGATTTGATAATTTTAACCAGTAAGGATCAAGCACAGGATCATTGCGTCTATGATCATTAATAAATTGATGCTGCTGTAGAAAATGCACATAAAGTTCCTTTTGTCGTTTCGACATGCGTTCCTTGCGTTCTGTAAAATAAAATTTCAATTTTTTTATTCAATTTTACAGTTACAGTTATAGCATACTTTTCAGCTGTTTAACTTGAACTTACGTCGTATGTTATTGCTGCCTGTTGCAGACATGGCCATGTTAACGCCTTGTTGTTGCTGCTGCTGTTGCTGATGTTGATGCTGTTGCTGCTGCTGTTGTTGTTGCTCTTGTTGCTGCAGCAATGCTAAATGCTGTTGCTGTTGTTGTTGCAAATGTTGATGCTGATGTTGTTGCTGCAACAGAAATTCATGTTGTATGCGTTCCTGCAACAATTGCTGTTGTTCCTCATCATGTTGATGATGTAACTGATGCGCATGACTTGGTGGCGGTGGCAAGATTAAAGAAGGCGGTGGTACTTGCTGCAACTGCTGCTGCTGCTGCTGCTGTGTTTGCTGCTGCTGTTGCTGCTGCTGTTGCTGTTGTTGCTGCTGTTGTTGTTCTCTCATATGTTCCGAATGCGGCGAATCTGCCAATTCATCTTGTGTATCATAATCCATTTTAGGTGAACATGGCTCATAGCCAGGCATTGCAAGCTCTGCTGATGCTGCACCACTGCTACTTGCCTTATCAATGCGATATTTCATACTCTCCTGTTCATCCTCATCACAGCTTTGTATCGATGCTAGATTCGCTGTTGTTGCTGGCGGTTCAATGACATTGCTGCTTTGGCATAAATTTGTTGGTTCATCGGGTGTTGGTGAATCACTGAGCAATTTTTGTGCACCACAACGACACTGCGGATGTAGCACATAATTATCCAATGCAGCATCGTAAACTGTAAAAACAAAAAAACATAGCATTAAAATTAATGAATAACAAAAAAAAAAAAACAATATACAAAAAAAAAGTAAAAAAAAAATTATAAAGCTTACAGCTAAAATGTTGAAAAAAAAATATAAAGAAACACAATGAAATTTTGGGATTCGGATTTTGTTTTTTTTTTCTTTCAGTTGCTTAAACATTATTATATTTAGCGCTTAAGTATTAGTTAAAGTACACATTATCATCATATTGTACATCATTAACATTATCATCAACATTATCATCATTCATCATTATCATTCATCATCATTATCATTTTGCACTGGTTGTTAATTTAATTTTTTTGTTGTTGTTTTTTTTATTTAATAATCATAACTATTGGTCGCCGATGTGCTTTCGTCCAGCGGCACAAACATTTCCATTTTCTCATAATCCGGCGGCACAATATGTTTATGACTTGTCCACATGGCATATGCCTTCTGATCCGTTGCAGTTAATGGCTTAAAATTTTTGGGATCGCTTGTCTCCGACATGCTTAGCTTTGAGTTATAGCGCGTGTACATGAAAATGCGATAACGCCATGCATCAAATGTTTGTTTCCAGTCTTCAACATTTTTGACAGCACCTTGCGGTACGCTATTTAACATGTGCGCCAATTTACCCCACAATGGTTCGGTGAGTCCATCATGCCGTCGATGATTTGATAACATGCATGGATTATCCTCAAAGAATTTCACATATAATTCCTTTTGATCCTTGGACATACGTTCGCCGCGTTCTATAAACGAAAGCATTTTAATATATATTTTGTTCATCTTTATCTTCTTCATATCCATGATCTTCAATATCATCATCATCATCATTAACATCATCTTTATGATCATCTTATACTCACTTCGAAATCGACTCATCAGACCAGGCGTATAGGGAGGTTGCTGTGCTGTACTTGGTGGGGTCATTGCCGGCAGACTATGCGCATAATTGCTAAAAAATTGTTGACTTGGCAGCACATGTTGCAATGCTTGTGCCTCCTGCTGTAATGCTTGTGCATGCTGTTGCTCCTGTTGCTGTCGCTGCTGTTGTTCACGTGCCTGAAAGCGTATTACACGCGCCATACGTTCCGCTTCTGATTCAGACTCTGCTTTCGGTATTATATCCATTGGATCAATAGATTGTGTTAATGATTCAGGTGTACGTTGCGCATAGTTTTGTGTTAAACGCAACTTTTGTGTTGCATCCACATGATCGGAACTTGAATTATTTGTTTGTTCCAATGGTGAATCGCCAGGCTCATTGCATACACGCAATGTTGGTGAATCAGGCTGAGAATCAGGCAATGGTCCAGGTCCAGCACTGCTAGGCACAAATTCATGCGTTTGACTGGCGCTCTCATTGGAACGTTGTGGCAGTGGCACTTCATGCGGATGTGGATGAATTTGTTGTTGTTGCTGTTGTTGCTGCTGTTGTTGTTGTTGTTGCTGCTGTTGCTGTTGGTGTTGCTGCTGTTGTTGTTGTTGTTGCTGCTGTTGCTGCTGTGTTTGTTGCTGCTGTTGTTGTTGTTGCTTCAGGGCAGCCATCGAGCAGGATGGCTCATAGGATAGCAAATCCTTGGCATGTCCATCATCTAGGGCTGCAAAATGAAGCATTTTCAATTTTGGTTTTATTACAAAAAAATACAAATTGGCAGAGACTTACAAGCAAAGCACGTTTACGGTTGCCGCAATTTATCTGTCTATATTACACAGAACAATTTATATATGCATATATATAGATATATATTCATATTCATGTATATCATTGATATACTATATAATTGGTATAATAACAGCTCCAAACTGTTTAATTGGCTTAAACGCTAATGTTGAACGCGGCTAACTTAATTACATATACATATACATACATATGTATGCAACATGTTGCATATACATACAATTGATATAACATACATATATAACATCTTATTATCATTTATTTATTTATTTATTTACCTTGACTGATTTCTATAACGAAATTTGTGAGGTCGTGACGTTGGGCCAAATAATGCAGCAATAGCTCATCGGGTATATTAAATCCAATTTTCTTATTGCGAAACTCGAAATTGTAAATACCAAAGGCAGCGCGCACTAAAATCGAATAAAATAACAAAATATATGATAAATAAATATTGTATATATATTAATATGTATATTCCTTTAATTCCATATATGTGCACATATTCTATGTATTTTCTATGCTTCACACATATACACACACATACACATTGAGACTACACATCTTTCTTCATCGCACACATTCAATAGGCAATTAAGTTTAACGACCTGCCC
This sequence comes from Zaprionus obscuricornis, assembly GCA_037044475.1. Classification (NCBI taxonomy): domain Eukaryota; kingdom Metazoa; phylum Arthropoda; class Insecta; order Diptera; family Drosophilidae; genus Zaprionus; species Zaprionus obscuricornis. Next base: position 57,869 of record JBAMBR010003802.1, read on the forward strand.
TGGGCATGCGGCTGAGGCTGAGACTGAGGCAGTAGCTAGGCCACATCAGGCACATCAGGCAGCGTGCGCTTGTTGCCCCTACTGCTGCTGCTGCTACTGATTGTGCCTAGGCACCTGCGCCCCAACCCCTCCCACAAATAATATAACATTTATAGCCTTTCTTATAGGGCTTACCAACATTCTTTAAGTCCCATATGTTTAAATTTCGATTCTCTTCGGGCACGCCAATCATGAGCAGCTTTTTAGTATCGCGAAATTGAAATGGAATTATAATTCCCGATCGCAGCACCATTTTTTAATGCGCCACCACACAATTTTCACAGTTTTTCATAAATTTTCCACGTTTCTCTTTTTCGGCTATCTTCGTAATTGTTTTGGTCTCTGTCCCTTGCTTGCCATTTGCATGTTTTACATCTTCGTAAACAGCATGCATATCGATAGCTATCGATTATTATCGTATCGATGCTAACAACATATTTACAATTTTTTTTATACTTAATCATAATAATAACAAGTTAATTTAAGACTAACAAAAAATATTTGAAATTTTTTCAAATAATGATAATTAATAAAAATAATAATAATATTAAATATATGGAATGAAACATTTTAACAGATTTATTAACTGCGTGCTTAGCGCAAGAGATGACTCATTGTATGCAGCCCTGGTTACATCAGCTGATTAAAGCAAAGACACAAATACGACTTGAACATATTAACACTTTACTCGTATATTGCACAAATTATAGTATTAGTTTTAAAAGTTTCAACTGTTATCATCACAATGCTGGAAAATTGTCAGAGGCATCATATGGTCATAGGACTTGGCGCATTGACGCTCGTAACAATACTGGTGCTGATTGTTGAATCACGCTATGCTGCAGAGGGAAGCCTAGCGCGACGACGAGGTCAACAGTTTGTTATTGAGAATAATTCAACATGTTGGAAACACGAAACATATACAATAGTCAAAGAGTGCCATCCATGTACAGATTTTGACATTGTCAGTCAATCTCTTGGCGTTTGTATTCATACACACTACATGGAAACATTGCGCTGTAAAAGTGGCGAAACTGTTATCCGAAGCTGTGATCGTGTGGCATTAATTGAGCAGAGAAATTTTATAAAATTTGAAGTGATTGCATTTGTATTAGGCGTGCTCAGCTATTTAATAAGCTATGCGAGAGATCGAGTATTATCACGACGAAATTATTTACGAATCGAACGACAATTGAATCGGATGCCATAGTCAAAGCAATAGGATCAGCATCATGTGGATCCCATAGAGACAAGGATACTCATCATAATTTTAATATATTGTATATATATATATGTATACTATACTATTTGAAATATTTTGTAAACGAATTGCATAATTTATTTAGCTTTAAGTACATTAAATTCAACTAATACTAAAACGGGAATGTTCGATCAATAATATTGCATAGAGCTGGGAATGTAGCTGCCTGGGAGAATATTGGCTGAAGAACGGGAACAGAGAGAGAGAGAGAGAGGGACAATCCGAGCTAAGCCGACTCTCTTAGCGACTCTGGTCAAACACATTTTGGTGCAATAACATATATATATATATATAAATCAGAATAAATTCTGAGCTCGTCATCTATTTTCGCCAGTCTGGTATCAGATCTGGCTCTGTGCCTTTGATTGATGTTGGTGGCGCTACAGTTGGCAGTGCTGGTGGTGATTGCTGTGCTTCTAATGTTTCTTCACTTGTAGTACTAGCATTGCTGCATGCCTTTAACGAGTTATCTGTCATTGGCAATGGTTTGGCAACACCAATGCGTACAACACCCTTGGGCGCACCTTTCAGTGCTTGCACTGCCTGATCTAATGAAGCATTCTCCAGATTAATAGAGTTGACAAAGAGCAAACGATCGCCAGGTATTAGTCGGCCATCAAGTTGTGCTACACCGCCGGGCACTAGTGAGCGTATAACAATCAGTGTATCATTCGAGTCCAAGGGATCCTGATAGTCCAATATAGAGAAGCCTAAACCACGATCACCCTTAAGTAGCTCAATAATCTGTGGCTGTGATGACCACATAGCTAAACCAGTGAGTGGCTCCAATGAGCGAGATTTCAGCTTATTAAATGAAGAAGCAGCAACTGCCACATTATCCGCATCGGCTACTGAGCCGGCAGTGGCCAAGCTACCATCAGATTTAGCTTTGACCAAACGATCTGTGGCCGGCAATAGATTCTCAAAATTGTTACTCAACTTTTTGAGCGTATCATCTGAGAAGGGCAACAACGATGTCCCCTTGCTGCGTCCACATACCATGCGTACATCCAGTGGCAATTCCTTCAATATGGCCACCACTTCCAAATGATTCATGCCCAGCAAACGTTCGCCGTTCACCTCCAAAAGTTCATCACCTGAGCGTAGCACACCATTGACACCAACAGGACCATCGGGCAGTATGGAACGTATATAATGATGTGGACGCACTTCACGTCCACCCTCAACATCAACTGTGCCTTCTAGCGAGATGCCTAAGCCGCCAACATCAAACTTCTTAATCTGTGCGACAATCACTTCTATGTCGGAACCAACAATCTTTTGCCATTTGCGCACAATTTCCGTTTCGATCTCCTCACTCAACTCCGGATCCGTGTAGTATTTGTGACGTGTAATAATACTGGTATTCTTGGCGTGCACAGGACCCTGGAAACGGAGTCAAAATTTTAACAAATAAATGGAAAATTATAACAAATGAAGCTTACCTCCTCCTGCTGTTGCACCACATCCGTAGGTACGATTTTGGTCGTGCCTTCAAGTGAATCCCGTACAGACACCAGTTGTTTTCCAGCACCAAAGCTACTTAGTGTTGTCGTAGTGCCCAGTGAACTCGATGGTGGCGTTGTCATCATGAACGCTTCCGGTGCAGGCAGAGTTTCATCGTCCAATATCGTTGTGGACGATGTACTTGCCACTGATGTTGTGACTGGTGTGGGCAGTGGAGCTCTTGATGGTGTACCAGGTGAACTGGTTGGCAGTTTTTCATTGGCATTGGCGGCAATTGCTTGCTGCAGTTGCTCATATTTGGGACCACGTAAATACCGCTCCAAGCGCAAATTGACAACTTGTCCGGATTTTTTCAGTAATTCGACAGCTTGATGATTGGAATAACCTTGCAGTGATTGACCATCGACTTCAATGATGCGATCATTGACACGTATGCGTCCACTCAGATCAGCAGCTGAGCCAGGAGACACACTCTTCACAAAGATTCCCGAAAGTTCTTCCTTTTCGCATACATAGCCGGCAATGGTGATGCCTAAACCATTGGCATCCTTTTTAAGCTCCACCTGTAGTTTCTCCGTTTCTGGCAATGCCAAGAGCTCATCCAGATCAATGCTCTGATCGATAAGCATTGAGGTTTCACCGCGATACACAAAACGATCATCCTCTGTTGTAGTTTGCGGTGTAGATGCCGTTGAACTTTCGCCAAAGATTTCGGGATATCCAGTGGAAATTAGATAACGCTCCAGTTCGGTAGGATCGACGAGCACACGCGTGGGCACCACAGCACTGCCCGGTTCCAAATTATATTGTGGTGTGGGCAAACTCTGTTCAATTGGACGCACTACCACAAGACGTACATGAGTTCCCGATTGACGCAATACAGCTGCCACCTGCTCCGATACCATCTCGTGCAGATTAACATCGCCAATCTGTAAGATGTGATCACCGGAACGTAAACGACCATCACGATCTGCAACACCACCTGGCAATATGGTCTTGACAATGACACCAGAGTTGCGTGCTCCAATGATACCAAAGCCTAGACCAGTGCCATCATTGACTAGTTCAATCGCTTGAATTTGAGCATAATCCGTGGCATATAAATCCGCATTGGCGGCTGTCTTGGAATTCTGACTTTGTGGACGTGGCTCAACATCACCAGTGGACGTAGATTTATCTGGACTGCCAGGAGCCGATGAATCATAAATAACTTCACCTGCATTTAAGCTAAGCACCAAATTTCCAGAGACATCAATGTCAAAGTCATTCGGCAGCATGGACGGATGTTGACCCAGTTGTATGCCCAACTCATAGAGCGACTCTTGCACATGGGCAATTGTACGGAATACTGGATCTGTCAATATACCAAGTATTGTATTGAAGCTTTCTGCCGTTTGCATTTGCAGTTTAGCATCATCAGAATCTTCAATTCCTTTTTTTACAGCTTCAATTTGCTGCAAGGCACTGGATATATCAGCGCTTAGATGCATTTTCTTTCTCTTCTTTTTATTTTATTTTATCCGTTAATCGTTAACCGTTAGCCGTTAGATATGGGCGCGGTCAACGTGCAGCCAGCTTGCAATTGCAATCAAGCGTAACGTTTAGTTAACGGGATGCGATGGTGGGGGGCGGTACGTGCTGCACCGTTGTCAGTTGACCGTAATTCAATTATGTAGATCAAAAAAAAAAAGAAAAAAAATTCACTTTCGTTAGCAAATTTCTTGTTTTGCTTTCTACGTTTTCTTTTCTTCAGATTATCTGCACACCGCGTTCAATGTAAATGCATGTTCAAAGTTAATTATTTTATTTCCGTATTTTTACGCACAAAGTTTTTTTCTTTTGCATTATCTTTGTGTTTGTTGTTTCGTTGAATATTTTTTGTTAATTACACTTCGGTTTCTTTAGCTCTGTATGAGAATGAACATCATTATCGATATATCGATATTTTTCAGCTATTAACGATAGGTGGTGTATGGTACGCTGTTAACGCGCCATATGTGCACGATGCTTAGCTTAAAATTTATACATATATTTTGATTTATTTATTCTTAGCCTAAAAATTTTTATATTTTGCATTTTGAACATGTTTAATTTTTACTCAAGAAATAAATTAAAAAGAAAAAAAAAACAAATATTTAATGAAAATTATTCACACAACTGTTGCAATTCTTCTTTTTCTAATTCAACTTCAAGCTTAGTGAAATCTTCAAAAAATGTTCGCGCCAAAGATTTCATTTCCTTTGTTAAATATTTCGGAAAAATGTCTGTAAATAATGAAATTAAAGATAAAAACATATAAATAATAATTAATAATAATTTACAATCAAACTCAATTATCAGATCGCCATATTCCTCAATTCTTTTATTGGCATTCTTAATGGCACTGACTGCATCGTAATTACGACACTTGGGTAATCCCTCCAGGGGTACTATCTTTCTGTAACCTGGACTAACTACATCCGTAATAACAATCTTTAACTGTCGCTTATCCAAGGTTGTCACAAAAAATGTAAAACCAATGAAAGCTTGAGCTAATGTAATCTTCTGCCGGAAGAGCAAATCATGCATATTACGACGTTCAAATTCAGGATGCGGCTTATCCGCGGCAATGAAAATAATGTCACCAGGTATGGTGGTTGGATAACGATCACCTTCCTCCTTAAAACAATAGCGAGTGCCAGCCGTTGTGCCCGGCTGTATATTCAGGCGTAATGTATGTTTACGTTTCTCCATACGCGACTCCTTTATATCAATAATCTCCTGGCGCCAGACATGCATTAGTTTAACACAACCCGTGCGTACCTCCTCCAAAGATAAATGTATATAACGCTCTGTATCTGTATCTTTGTGACGTACGCCAATACCATGATTTTTCGTAGCATATAAACTTGGCGGATTTGTCACTGCATCAATGACATTGGCATATGGCGAATAGCTGGCAAAGACATCCTCATAAACCTTTTTATGATCGCCATGATACTGATATGGCGGAAAATAACCATTGGGTAGCATGACACCCTCGAAGAGACCAGCTTCACCAAAGCGATCATAGATGGCACGATAAAGATCATTGCCTAGCACATCGAATGCCATGTTAATATATGCCCATTGCTTGGCATTACCCATCGGTGACATGTGCGTTAATTTTCCCTCCTGCGAAAGTGGCACAAAGTCTTGTTCGTGTTTCTTATCACGATGCGGACATAGACGTATTGCCAGGCGACGATATGCTAAAGTAAGTTGCTCCTTGCTGGCAGTTCGTGGCATATCTAATACCGCATAGTAGTCCAATTCTGGACGATTCATTTTTGTTTTTTTTTTAGAGTTAAATTAGAAAAATATTATGAAAGAGAAACAAGTGAATAATTATTAGAGTAATATCGAAGATATATGAACATTGATAGCTTGATATTTTTTTTTTATTATTATTATGATGATTAGTTGAAATGTCAAGCGCAGTGTACTGAGAATTTGGTTCGAATTTGGATCATTAAATTATATACAAACTGAACTCATCATAAATGCTTCTCTTGAGTTTTGTTAACAACAGATTAATTTATGTTTTCTTATTTCTTGTTTTTTTTTAATATAATCATAGATCTTATTGGATAAATATTAGCAACGTATGTATATATACTTTACTTAATGCTGCTGTATGCATGAATCATTATCCAACTATAAATATACATCAATCAACATCTTCGGTGCTAACACCAGTATAAATTGGTTCTTCTTTCTTTGAGTCATCCGATTCTTTCTTGGTATTGGAACTATTTTCATCTTTTGTTTTCTGTTTCTCATCCGTTTCACTGGAAGCATCGGTTGTATCATTTTTGATTTCAGTTTCATCCGTTGTTAATATAACATCGGAATTTGGTACCCAAAGACCAGAATCAACGCAACGTTTCATATGATATTTAGCCTCATCCACGGGCATCGTTGCAATTGTTTTTTGCAATAGCTCTATATCACGCGACTCGAAACAAGCTTTAAGTGCCTATGAATAGAATATGAATAGTTTTTATTTTTTTTTAGAGAGTTTATATAAAAAAAAAACTTACATCTGGCAGGGTTTCAAAAACATCAGCAGGATCTAGACCACCTGGTCCCATGCGTTCCTTACGTTCCTCTTCCTCTGCTTGTGCTATGGCTTCTTGTATCTTCTCTTGTGCACGCTTCTGTATGCGTCCCTTGAAACCTTCAATTTCACTTTCAAATTGCTGACGATATTCAGGTGCACAATGTTGAATTTTTGAAAAGAAGGAACTAACACAGGCACGTGGATCAACATCAAGCTGTTTGGCTAACTCAAGTATATATTGCATGCAAATGCATTGATGCGCTACATGTGCCATCAGCTCATGTTTCTCTTCCATTTCTAAATTAATGGACCAAATTACCAAATAGTTGGCAGTCTCTTCGCCCACTAGATGTAAATGTTCCGTAAGGAAGCGTTTGGAATCATCATATTTACGCAGCATTCCATATTGTTTACATAATTTTTCATTATCTTTAACAAATTGTTTCATGCGTTGCTCGCGTTCCTCTTCACTTAAATTCTCATCGGCCTTGCGTGGTGGCTTCTTATTGATAACAGTCTTTTCAAAGCCCGGTTTACTTATTGTATCCACATTCCAGGGCGTATTCTTTTCTTTCTTTTTCATTTCAGCCTCATGACGATCCAATTCTTTGCCCTCATTTTCAATCTTTTCCAATTCTTTCTGTGACACACAAAAAATTATAATTAAATTTTAACAGCTTGTTGCGTGTTGTTGTTGTTATTGTTGTTCATGTATGTTATGTTACCTTTAACGCTGCTTCGTCACCTTCCTTCTTGCTGATGCGCTCTTTTACATCGATTAAACGTGCCTGAAAGCTTTGTCGCTTCTTTTTAAATTCTTCCTTCTCCTTCTCAGATTCGGCCATACGCTGGATACGTGCCTCGTGCCGCCAGTGAAACAAGGAAGGCGTGTCAATGTTTGGATGTGTTTCATCCTCATCATCCGAAATCTAATAGAAATTCAGCAATATATTTCTTGAAATCTTTATAATTATGTTGAAAAATATACAAAACTCACTTCAATGTTTTTCCATTTACTATAATCAACCATTTTTGCTGTTCACTTTTTATGTCGCTCTTTTTTTTCGGCTTTTCTGTGCAAATTCTAGAAATATTGTGATGTGAGTTAATCGAAACTTATCGATATTTTTATATTTATGTGGTTGCGATATGAATCAGCAATAAAATATGTTAAATTCGTTATTTTCCAAATTCGTTTTAATAATTAACTTATAAATGAAAAATAAATGTTAAATGTATATAAATTAATATGTTATAATATTTTAATGAGCAATTTTATATTTTATTAAGCAAACAAATCTTACTTGTTGGCAATGTTATTGTGTCAGCGTACTAGCGGCGCAGCGGCGACTCATACACTTCACTGGAATTGACAGTCAGTGTTGGGCAACGTTAGAATTTGGCAAACTTTGGTCAATTTTCGCGCCATTGACACAAATTTGAAATTGGGACACACGGTTAAGGTTAATGCATGCACAAGATAAACAAACGAAATCAACAGGAAACTCAAGTTGTTCTTGCAATACAAAAAACACACACAAAAACGAAAAAAAAATGAAACAAATAAAGGGCGAGGTTAAATGCATTTTTAATGTCCCTGTCTGAGTCCATGGTCTCCACAACCATGAAGCAATAAAAAATAAAATATAATCTGGATAAAACGCTGACAGTACGTGAACAATGGCCAGCTATTATAGACGTAAAAAGCCGGACACGGTATTTCTAAATGCCAAACCTATTAATAGCGGTAATGCCCAGGCCTATTTACATGGTGTACGCAAGTATTCCATTGGCCTGGCCGAACGTTTGGATAGTGGCTATCAACAGCCAGCAAATGATAAGCGCAGCTCTATTAGCACTGTGGGATCCAATAATCATGATTTTATACCGGCAAGTTAAATAAAAATTTTAATTAAATTAAAGTATAAAATGAAAATTTTGTGTATTTAAATTTTTGTTTTTTAGAGCGTTTTCTATCGAAACATTGCGCCGGTCAATTGGTTTTTGCGTATCATTGGTGTCCTGCCCATAGTACGTCGGGGTCCTTCACGTGCCAAATTTGCTCTCAATTCTGCAGCTTTTCTATACTCTGTGGTTTTCTTCTTACTGTTAGCGGTGAGTTATCATCATCATCATCATCATCATCGTTATGATAATCTTTACTTTGATTACTTCAGTGTTATGTCGGCTATGTGGCCAACAATCGCATTCACATCGTACGTTCCCTGAGTGGCCCGTTTGAGGAGGCAGTGATTGCTTATCTATTTCTGGTCAATATTTTACCCATTATTATAATACCAATTTTATGGTGGGAGGCGAAGAAGATAGCGCGTCTCTTCAATGATTGGGATGATTTTGAAGTGTTGTACTATCAAATATCGGGACATAGTTTGCCACTAAATCTTCGCCAGAAAGCAGTCTACATTGCAATAGTTTTACCCATACTTTCAGTGCTATCGGTGGTCATCATACATATTACAATGTCGGATTTAAATCTTAATCAAGTGGTGCCCTATTGTATTTTGGATAATCTTACGGCTATGCTGGGTGCCTGGTGGTTTCTTATTTGTGAGGGCATCAGTACCACGGCATATCTGCTAGCTGAACGTTTTCAGAAGGCCTTGAAACATATTGGACCTGCTGCTATGGTCGCCGATTATCGTGTGTTATGGTTACGTCTGAGCAAATTAACCCGAGATACTGGCAACGCTTTATGCTATACATTTGTTTTTATGAGTTTATATTTGTTCTTTATCATAACTCTTTCAATTTATGGACTTTTGTCACAGCTTTCTGAGGGTTTCGGTATCAAGGATATTGGATTAACTATTACGGCACTCTGGAATATTGGTTTACTTTTCTATATATGCGATGAGGCACATTATGCATCTGTGAATGTACGTACGAATTTCCAAAAGAAACTTTTAATGGTCGAATTAAATTGGATGAATACGGATGCTCAGACAGAGATAAATATGTTTTTGAGGGCAACGGAAATGAATCCTTCGAATATTAATTGTGGTGGTTTCTTTGATGTTAATCGTACGCTCTTCAAAGGTTTACTCACCACTATGGTTACCTATTTGGTAGTGTTGCTACAGTTTCAGATTAGCATTCCGACGGATAAGAGTGATGGTGATGGAAATTCTAATGTTACCGTTGTTGATATACTCATGGATAGTTTGTCTAATGACATGACCTTGCTGGGATCCACGAGCGCCACAACTATAACTGCAACAACACCAATAACAGCTACTAGCGCTAAGACAACCTCGGCACCAATAAGTCGATCTGGGCGTGGCCGAAAGGGTTGAATTGGGTCAAGGTAGAAACTGTTGTGATGCGCAGCTAAGAATAGAAAATATAAAAAAAAAATGCACGGTATAATAGAAAACAAATCAAATATACATAGAGGAAACGTAGAATAGAATTTTACAATAAATAAAATTATATAAAAAAACTTGATTTATAACATTTTCTTAACATTTACATGAACTGTTAATATTAACAGCGAACATTAATTCATTTCCGTTAAATTATGTCTCAATTATGATTTAAAATGTTATTGATTGAGCAAGCAGTGTGATAAAGAGAGACAGCTATACATGTACACAAGCGCACGCACACAGTATCACAGTCAATATAAGTAAACATTTGTCAAGCGGCGCCACTTCAGCTGCTGTAGCGCAGCGCATAACGAGTTCAACTACAAAACGACGATACTTGCGTTCGATGCGCAGAGCAGGACAACAATTTATTATTTATGTTTATCGTTTTTTATAACTTTATTTAAATTAAGTTGCATTTTTCACAACATCTACATGATTAAGAGATTAAAGAGATAAGGGAGTTTTTTTTTCCATTTTATATAAGCACTACACATAGAAAATAGTTAATGCATGTCTGTCGTCGTCTAGCCATCATATGTATATTTATTATATTGCTAGAATTACGACTTGGTGTATATATATTTTGTAGTATATATGTTTGTGTTTATATTGCTGTAAGAATATATATATATGTATATAGGATCTCTCTTTGACAATTCTCTCTTAGTTTTGATGCATTCTTCTATCTAAAATAGTTATCTGTGGTTTTTTTTTGTTCCATATCACACAAGTTCCAATAATTAAATATGCTTGAAAATTAACAAAAAAATTAAATTATTTTAAGACACTTTGATGCTGGAAGTTCGCGAAGGGTGTAGGGTGGCGTTCGGGGGGAAGGAAGTAGGGTGATTGATCAATCATATGTATTATATTAGTTATTATTCAATAAAATTTGGAGAGTAAAGGAGACTCTTTGATATTTAAGTTTGTCCATCGGGACATTCGGTTAAAATATGTTTATATCCATTGCTACCCAAATACATGTGTTCACGACGGAACTGATATGGAATCTACACATATAAAGAGAAGTATTATAAATAATTCCAATTATAGATCATAATGTTTTGATACTTACAGCGCCCGGAGCTGGGCAAGGAATGGCAACCGTAGCAATTTCACGTAATTTATTCATTGTGCGTAAACTCTTATAGAAGCTATGCATCACAAACCATTTGATGCCATCCATGCTCAACAAAGTATAACAAATAATAACTGTAAGTGTAATGCAAGGATCTTCAGTAAGATAAACTCTAAATTTTACTTCTTGTTTATATACTTACAGTATGGCACTTGTCCGCCAAAGATCATTGGAAATCTAGTATCCTTCAACATAAATATAAAAACGCCTACAGCTACAGCAGCCATAAACTCAAGCACTAGCCAAGGTATGATCAGACCCGGCTTATTCTTATAAACCCCAAAGAATAAAGCTATAGTGCTCAAGGCATAAACAGCCGTAGTGCTAACCAAAATATAGAGTGCATCTTCTGTAGCATCGGCAAGTTGTGCAGCAGTTTTAAGTCGCATATCATTATGGAACGGAGACATATTATAGAATCCGCTATCCTTCTGATCCATGATATCCAAGTCAAGTAGATAACGCATTTGCTCAGCATGTGCTAGACATAGCAACACCACAAAGAGTATAGAGTGAGCAATGAGCTGTTAAAAGAAGATGTTAAAGGATATCAATAATATTATCGGATCTTCACAAATGCTATTCAAATTTATTTTTCTAAAAATTTCACTTGGAATTCCCAACTGGTTCTAGCATATCAATGCTAAATATAGTATTAGTATCGCAATATCATTTTAAAAAGGGCGCTCGTCTTGGCATGTTCCCCAAGTCGGAGCTCAAATGCAGACGCATTGCGCCGTTTGCTCATCCGCTTTGCACGCATCCTTTTCACGAGGGATGCGGGCAGGAGTTGTGCGCTAAATTGCCAACTTTTTGATGAGTATTAAACGTGCCCAGTGGGGTATGGCTTTGCATATCCAGTGCGTAATTTTTATGTTAAGGGGCTGGCAGCTGTACGATAACACTTTGTGTGTGGAACCCAAGTTGGATTGCTGATTCGTCTGCGTGCCAACTGGGTTTGTGCGCTGTGCCCCGCTTGATAAATCAATCCTTACAGCCAAAACGATTACATAACTTTTTGAAGGGAATCTCAATTTTATCTCTCCCACACACATTATGCTGCTTCCTCCCCCCTTACTCTTCTCAATGTGTATTACTTACCAGTTGATAGATGCTCGTAAGCAGCGCTGTAGTGCGCAAATTGCGCGGTGATATTGGTGACATTAACATTTCCCAGATTCGTTGACATATGTTGCCACTTGATTTGACCGTTGGCAGCAGCATTTTTCTTTAAAATTTGTTTTTTTTTGTTAATAACTTTTTTTTTGTTATATTTTTCTTTAGTTGTTTACTTTGCAATCAATTTATGGATTTTTTTTTACTTCTGTTTGCTTTTTAACTTCTTCACTTTATGTGTGCAACTTGCGACTCATCGCCAACTATGTGTTTCGTCATCCAATGTTAATGAAAGCAGCTTAAGGGTTGGGATGGGGTTGCTGCTGCTGCTGTTTGGGCGGCGGCAGCGGACTGCTCCCACATTCACATTAAAACAAAAACAAAAAAAAGCTTTTATGTGTCGGCGACAGCGACAGCGGCAGCGTCGGCGAAGTCAAGCTGATTCTCAAGGTCTGTTTTGATACTTGAAAAAGCTTTTTCGCATGTTTGTTTTATACGCTAGCGCAATAAGCTTGCATGACTATGTCAAGTGTTTTGTTTGTTTATGCAGTTACACAGAGCTTAAATTAATTTAAAATTTCATCATTAACTTTAATTAATTTTTAATAAAAATATTATTATTATAATTTTTTTTTTAAATTTTTTTTTACATATTTATTTATATGAAAAAATAAATTTAAATACAAAAAAAAAGTGCATACAAAATTCGTTGTATTGTTAAATAGTTATTGTCAGTATTTTGAGGGTTGTTTTTCATTGATGAAAACACGCGCAGATGTTTATCCGCATATCACAAAAGCTTTCATCGCTCAAAGCTTAGCTCTTTTACCGTGCAGCGTTGCCAGATCTCAACAGCAGCACCAAAAATAAAGCAATTAAAGCGTTTCCTTTCTACCGGCAGCAGCGGCAGCGGCGAGCCTTGCGTTGCGTTGCGCCTTGCATTGTGTTTGCGCTGCTGCAGGCCGTTTGCTATGATAAATTTTACATTTTAAAAGTCAATTTACACTGAACTATAAAAATGTAACATAAATTTTGCCAAAGCAGGCCATAAAATGCCAGTGTCCAAGAGCAAGAGCAAGTCCAAGTGGAAGTTGTTGTCGGAGGCGAAGTTGAAATCAGTGTCGTGCCACTGTCAGTTCTCAGATTTGTATTCTCAGCTTCGTAGCTCTTAGCTTAGCTTTTGGTTTTCAGTTTTCATTTGCCATTGGCAACTTGCAACATGCAACTGGCAACTGGCGCTCCTTCTGTGTCAGCTACTTGCGCGCTTAATTGATTGTTTTTCTACGAGCTTGGCTCAGAATGATGATGATGATGATGATGCTGCTGCTGTTGCTGTTGATGCTGATGCGCTGCGAAATATTCACAAAGTTTGCAATAACATCAACATGATCATCATCATTATGATCATCATCATCATTATCTGTGCTTGTATTTGTGTGTCTGATGAAGACCTCAGGGGCAATATATGCGCTGTTTCTTCAGTCTGTTGTTGTTGTTGTTTTTTTTTTGCGGCTTGTTATCATTGGGCGTGTTTTATTAACTTTTAAGCTGCATGCACGCGAGGGGCCATAAAAAGTGCAACTGGCGGTGGCGCAAATCCAAAAGTCAATTAAAAATTTTTTACATTTGTTTGCACACAACACAGCGAACACACTGTTCTCAATGCGTTAAGCTGAAGCCTAAAGACGATGTTGAATGTTGAAGCTGAAGCTTGAAGCTTGAAGTTGAAACTGAACCTGAGCCTTAGCCTGAACCTGCTGACTCCTCGAACCTGGCGCGATAATCATAACTGCAAAAAAGTAAGAAAACTACGCGCAGGCGTCGCCCGTCGATAATTTATGAGCCTCGAACAGAGGCCGCAGAAACTGCCGTTGCCGTTTGCTGTTGCTGTTGTTGCTGCTGCTGCTGCCTTCCCAGTTGCAGTTGCAGTTGCAGCTCTTCATATATTGAAATATCATCTTGCAGCCATTTGCCGTTCAATTTGCGTTCGCAACGCTCTTTTGATTGGTTTTTCATCCCCTCCCCCTTTGCCCAGAATGAGACTTTAGCTGCAGCTACAAATTGATTGCCTTAAAGTAACTTGTAAAATGCTTTAGCTTCTAAGCGCGGCTGCAACTCTCTGCCCCCCTCTCTCTCTCTCTGTATGTCTCTTTGTGCCTGCTGCAGCTTTCAACATTTTTAAACGGCTGAAACAGAAGCAACATTACAAATGTGTGGCGTTATTGCCACGGGGGAGGAGCTGTGCAACAGTTGCAAGTTGCACGTTGCACGTTACGAATTGCTGGCCGTTGCACATAAGAAGCAGAACAGATGCAGCTAACAACTCGAGCTTTTGATTAAAAAAAAAACTTGACCATGCGACGACAACAGCAACGACAACGACGACGACGACGACGACGACGACGACGACGAGTGGGAGCCCAATGGAAAAGCAATCGCTGTTGTTAACAAGCATTTCAGCGCATGACAATTGGCATGCACACCTCCAGGCTATTTATATGCATCCCGCACTATTCCAATATTAAAACGACATCCTATACCAAGAATCATTGTCTCGCTTTCCAATTTTGCCTATTGATATTGAGATTGGGAATCGAACACTGTGAACACTAAACGCTGCATACTAGCGATTGGGGGATAGAGTATGAAGACTGGAGACTGGAGTATTGGGGGATTGAGAACTGGGATTTGGATTCAGATTGGTTATCTGGTAGTTGGACTTTCATGTCATTTAACTATTTGTAATTCGATCTATAGATATACGATTGCCTCCTCGCTAGCTATTGGCTTTAGCTTTTTCGACCAAGTTATTTAATCATTGCATATTGCCAGAGCATAAATAACATTTTCTCGACTTATTTGCACAATTTGTTTGCCTGTTTTGACAGTCAACGCTCAGAGGCATAATATTGAAATAGATCTGGTAGCCAGATAAGCTTTCAGCTTTAGAATTGCTCATATCTGCAATGTAATTATAGCTGTATGCAAAAGCAAGTAAAAACATTTAACAGAAATTAATTGAAAAATATTTATATAAAAAACAAAAAATATAAAAGAAATTTTTAATTGAACAATTAAAAATCTCTATATAAAAAATACATATAAAAAATGAAAATTATCAAAAAAAAAAATAGTTATAAAATTATGCAATGCGCTTAGTAATTCTCGAATATTTATAAAATTTAAGACAAAATTAATTGAAAAATAAATGCGAAAAAAATAATCGAGATTTTTAATTGAACAATTAAAAAAATTCTAGAAAAAAATTTATGCAAATTAAAAATAAAAAAAAATATTTAAAAATTATACATTATGCGTTTAATAATTATTAAATATTTAAGAGAAATTAATTGAAAAAAAAAAATATATAAATGATATATAAAATTGAATAATTAAAAAAAAAAATAGCTATAAAAAATATATCAAAATTATAAACAATAAAAAAAAAATATTTATAAAATTATACAATTTATTTAATAATTGTAAAATATTTATGTCTGATTTTTTAGCTATAAAAATATAATAAAAATTTTTAATTAATTTTTTAAGGTTAAAGGTTTAAAATTAAATGAGAAAAATATGCGAAAATAAAGCTCAATAAAATCTAGCAAATTGTTTCACAGTTTGTCAATTTATCAAAAACAATTTTTTTTATATATTATTAATAATTATAATAATATTTATGTCTGATCTTTTAACTATAAAATATAATAAGAATTTTTTATTAATTTTTTTAAGGTAAATATTTTAAATTGCGAATTGCACATGAGAAAAATATGCGAAAATAAAGCTCAATAAAATCTAGGAAAATTATTTCAAGCTGTAAACAATAATTTGGCAATTTATCAAAAAATTATTTTTTTTGATATTATTAATAATTATAATAATATTCATGACTGATTTTTTAACTACAAAAATATAGTAAAAATTTTTAATTAATTTTTTAAGATAAATAAAGCTCAATATAATTTAGCAAATTATTGTTTGTCAATTTGTGAAAAGTAATTTTTTTTTTTATTATTAATAATTATAATAATATTTAATTTCCTTTTATTTAGCTAAAGCTTAACAAAGTATTCATTGAGCTGACAAAGTAGCAGAAGTAGCTTTAGATTGACAGAGACAGAAGCTATGTTTCCCTCATATTAGCTATGTCATGTCACGTTTTTGGCATCACATTGATATTTGCGTAAAATATCAATTGTTACACATATATTTACATGAGCCAAACATGACATGACATTGGGGATACAGTTTTGGAAATCCAAAAAAAAAAAAAAAATGGCAATGGAAATTTTGAGCAGTTGTCTGTTGTTGTAAGACGCGATTTTGGGTTTGTTTTCTGTTTTCTGTTGTCAATTGTCATTTGTCACTTGTCAGTTTTTCAACGTTGTTGCCATTATGTGCAATGATGATGAAGATGTTGGCATTTCCGATTAAACGCACTTGCTGTAACTTCTTCTCTCTCTATCTCTTTCTACACTTGAGGCAGAACAACAAATAAACAAGCAAACAAAGCGCAAAAGTGAGTCGGCGGGGGGGAAGGGAAGCAATTTGATCGAAAAACCCTTCGCATAGCGTTCATAGAATTCTCCAAGGGTGTATGTTCAATTGTGTCAATTTAACGCCTTTTATGGCAGCACGGTAACAACATATATTGCCTGCAGCAGTATCAACCACCCACAAAAAGCAGTGGCGGGCAGGCAGGCAGCAGGGGCAGCTATGTACATGCAGTAAAGGCAGGCTGAACAGTAGCTGCTGCTGCTGTTGCTGTTGCTGTTGCATGTTGGGCATATTAATTATTGCAATTCGATGGCCGTCAACACGAAACAGACTGTTGCAACATTTAACTCGCTCGATTTGCTCAACGGTACAAAGTGTTAATTACGCCCACAACTAGTAAAGAGTGAGAGAGAAAGAGAGGGAGAGAGAGAGAGATGGGGGATGGCAACTATTTGCTAAAATATATGTTCTCGCTTTACGTGTTCAACAATTGCATATTGATAATATGCAAGCATATCAGCAATATGTAACTATAACTGTGCATATCTCTCTCTCTCTCTCTCTCTCTTTCTCTCTCTCTCTGTGTTTGTATGTTGTAAGGATCTGTCTGCGTTTGTCGTATCATACAATGCCATCATCCTGTGTTAGCTGTTGTATAAATATAAGATATAATATAATAACGTATTGCCATAGTTTGTCATAGCTGAATAAGCAACAAATTGCAAATTTAATTGCATAGACTAAGGGTTTGTGTCTTAGCTAAATGCTAAATATACATGTATGCCAAGCTATGCTTATACTATAATATTACATGACAAGTGTTTTGTTTATCAATAGACAATTGTATGCTAGATTTAGTTACTATTATTAGTAGCTGTAACTAAAGACTACAAATTGTTAAGCTTTAAGAATATTTTATGCATTTATTTTGTAAGCAGGCAGCAGGCATATGAGGAGGCATAAAGCGTTTTATGCACACACTGGGCAAATATCCTTGATATCATTTAGTCAACTGGAAAAAATTCAATCAGCATACTTGGCAAATATTCAACAGTGCGACGATTGTTTGAATGAACAGCGACATGGTGGCAATAGACAGACGAGAGAGAGAAAGAGAGAGAAAGAGAGAGAAAGAGAGAGACAGAGAGAGCGAGAGACAACCAACTGGGAGCAAAGTCAGGCAAAGCATTTAGAAGGGCAACGTGGGCGTCGAGGTAACGACATTCTCTCCCCTTCCGCCTCTTGCCACAATGTTATGTTCTCGGCAAAAGGACCGTTGCATAAATCAACAGCAAATAAAATGCTGATACGCTGAAAGTTCGCCAGAAGTCTTCGATGCTGAAACAAAACATGCGAAGCGGAATCAGAATCAGAATTGGAATTGGAATTGGAATCGGAATCGGGTGAAAAATTCGCATTCACAATAATTGAATTTCTGTGCAAGCAGCACAACGCAAGGAATAGAAAATATAGGCAAAAAAAGAAGAAAAAATGAAAAGCAAAGAGAGCAAAAGAAAAGAAAAGAAGAAAAAAAAGACGAAAGAAAGCAAAGACTCAGTGGCGCCAGCAGCAGCGTGTCCAGCGATGCATGCGTCGCACGTAGCCGTAGGAGCAGCTCGTCTATGTAGGATGACTACGAGGACGAGAACGAGGATGACGATGAGGATGAGTATGAGAACGAGTACAAGCAGTGTGCGCCCATATTATGTGCACAATAAATAGACGTGATCAGCATGCTCAAGCAGCAGCAGCAGGAGCAGCAGCAGCAGTAGCAGCAGTAGCAGCAGTAGCAACAGTAGCAACCGTAGCATTCAGTATTCCAGCATAAGGTTATACTTTTGCCAGCAGCTAAGTCTTTCCTCATGCCTTACACTGCAGCGCTCGCTTCTATTCTTGCTCAGTCTCTCTCTCTCTCTCTCTCTCTTTCTCTCTATTCGCCATTTCCCTTCCCCTGCTGTTGTACTTGCGCTTGACTGCGCTGCCACATCGCTAGCTGCATGCTGAGAAGGAAACAGAGAACCTTTTGCTTTTCCCTTACACACCTCCGACCTCCCCTCCCCTCCCTCCGCCACATTGGCAGTAGCTTGAGCAGCCACAGCACGAGTGAGGAAACACTTGAGAGGATGTTGGCAGCATTGCCGCTGCTTCTTTCCGTGCTGTTTCCGGCTTTTGTTGGCCAAAAGTGCTCGACAAAAATCTTTTGTGTGGCATCTCTCCATACCACATGCTCTTCACGCACATATGTATATGTATGTGTGTGTGTGTGTGTCTGTGCGTCTTGTAGGGGTAGCTAAGTATGCCGAATCCCCAAAAAAAAAAAAGAAAAAGAAAATAAGATAAAGACATTCCAAGCCTCTTGCTGTCTTTCTTAGTGAACCCCCAAAAAAAAACGCAACGTCTATCTTCTCTTAAGCTTACCCCGCTTACCCCCCATGCCCCATCAACTTGAGCCAAAAACTTGGGTGGTGGGGGTACGAAAAAACAAGGCAAAAGGCGTCGAACTTTTTATGTTAACTTACTTTGTAGTTTCTTCTTATTTGCAACTTTGATTTTTGTTTATTTTTGCTTGAAGCAAACGGCAGGCAACTGCCGCCGCCGCCACCGACGCCGCCACCGACGCCGCCTCTGACTCCCCCTTCTCCCCTCCTACTACCACAACCAAACGCATGACACGCAAAAGGGCGCAGAGGGTGAAAAAACAGTGTGGCATACTGTGGCATACATAGTCATACCGCCAAGTGCAACCCCCAAAAAACGTGGCGCCACAGAAAAATCGAAAAATGGCGACTAGCAACGGAACGCAAAGGGGGAGGCAAGTGGCGTTCAACTTTTTCACAAAAGTAAAAAGGAAAAAAAATATTTTTTTTTTTTCCTTTTTAGCTGCTTAGCATGAGAAATTTTCATGCTCTATACACAGTATTGCCCTAAGGATAACGGGGGGAAAGAGCTCTGAGGTCTGAGGGCTTTAAAATGCGCCATTTTGTTTTGTTTGCACAGAACTCATACTATCTCGCTCGCTCGCACTGTAGCTTAATGTATGCTTTATGTGTCTCGATTGTGCTTTGTGCTGCCAGGGGCCCTAAAAACTGACCCAGCTGAGCCACGCCCACGTGCAGCGCCCACCAATTCTGACCAAGCGGAAGTTTTATGAATTTTGCTACAAAGCAACAGCAGCAGCAGAAGCAGCAAAGTTTTTCTCTGTCCTTTGGGGGAACTGAAGCTTGAAGCTTGTCGCTTTTTTCTCTTTCTACTTTCCCCCCCCCCCTTGCTGTATATATATATTTTTTTTATACTTTTCACTGAATGAATTTATATGTCTCACTGTGTGTGTGTATCTTGTATCTTTTGTGAAATCACTGCAGTGTGAATAATGTAGCAAAAAAAAAAAAGAAGAAAAATAAAAAACTGAAAAATAGAAAAAAATTTGATGTGGCAGGAAATATTCATAAAAAAAAAAGAAAAGAAAAGTTGAAGCAAACTTTGCGACAAAGTTGACTATTGTTCAGCATAAAAACAAGATATATATATATAAAAAAATATAGAATAAATATAAAGTTAAATTGCCAACGGTCAGAGACACTTTCCAAGCGACATTTTGAAAATTCTTAAGCTGAAACACAATGCGGGTTAATATTATATAGCATATTATTATTTATTTTTTTCTTTATAATTTTTTTTTTATATTTCTTCATTTTTTTTTTTTTTTTGGTTGAGTAAAAAAAAAAATGATGTCAACCCTTTGAAATTGTAAGACGACACCTAATGAAGTTATTAGAGTCCTCAATGAACTTTAACAAATTGACATTTAATGAAGTACCGCGACCCGCACAATGATCTTTTAATTGTTCTAAAAATAAAAAAAAAATAAATAAAAAAATAAAATGAGAAAAATGTTAAGAGAAAACAGAGAAAATACAAAAAAAAAGAGAAAAAAAAAAACACCTAACGAAAATTAACTTTAATCACTTTTGGGTTGATTGTCAAGCCACAAACAACGAAGACACACACACACTCATACACACACACACACACACGCATACACATACATATGCAGTCATATTTTTGATATATGATAATTATAATGTTGTCGCCAATTGACGCCAGCAACGCGTTGTAGCATGAAGCGTTAAGCACCGTTAGTTTCTCACTTCTCAAACCCTTTCGCAACCCTTTAATTTTGACTTTGTTTTTGTCTTTTGGTAATTATACTAGTAGTGCGCTCTCTTAGCTACAATTTTTGATGGCTTCATCATGTGAAAGATGTGAAGTGTGCGGTGTAATTAGCTATAAATAAATATTATTTATATATTTTGACTAAAATAAATACAAAAAAAAAAATATAAAAAATATTAAAAATATTAAAAAAAAATATTAAAAAATATAAAATATATTAAAAATTTTAAATATAAAAAAATATTAAAAATATAATATATATAAAAAAAATTCAAGATATAAAAAGAAATATTAAAAATATAAAAAATTTAAAAATATAATAAAAATATGAAAATACAAAATATAAAAAATACAAAAAATATGATTAATATAAAATATATTAAAATATCAAAATATACAAAAAATATAAAATATATAAAATATTAAAAGTATATAAAAAATATTAAAAATACAAAAAATACAAAAAATTCAAAAAATATAAAAAGTATGAAAAATAATAAAAATATAAAAAATACAAAAAATATAAAAAATATATTAAAAAAAATATAACAAATTTAAAAAATATAAAAAAAATATAAAAAATATAAAAAAAATAAAAAATGTAAAAAATATAAAAAATACAGAAAATATATAATATATTAAAAATATAAAAAAATATGAAAAACAAAAGAAATGCAAAAAATATTAAAAATTAAAAGAAGATTACAAAAATAATTAAAATATGCAAAATATACTAAAAAAAATACCAAAAATGAAGATATACAAAAACTAAAATACCTAAATTTCTATATTTCTCTGCCACTAATTTTCTTATATCAATTTCAAATTTCTTCAACTATTTTCTAGCTATTTTTTGTGCAACATTTGTCTATGTTTTTCATATATATATTTCATTAGTCTCATTAGCTGGCTGACTTGCTGTCAAGCAGACAACACACACAGAGACTGACACACACTTGTATTTCTTAGTTGTTGCAAGTTATTTAACAGTTGCTGCTTTGCTGTAGTTTGTCTCAGTTATAGTTGGATGTTGAATCTTGTATGTTGCTTTCACAGGCGAATTAACATAAATTATGCACGCCCACTTGCAACTGCAGTTCGTGCGTGCCACATGGCATACACTTTTTGCCATTGCCTGCGCCTTCGCCATTGCCTTTGGCCTTTTTGCACGTGCCACTGAGATGGCAAACCACCCCAACAGGTGCGTGGACGCACAATTAAGCGGCAAAGTAGCAAGTGAGGCAAGTGAGAAAGTATGGCAACTGGCTGTCGGCTTATTGAGTTATCATATTTTATGCAGACTTTTCAACTATGCAAAAATGAATTTAATAAATGAATTTAAATTAGCCAAGCGTTGGGGAGGCGTGTGGCAAGCATAGCATGTGGGGGGGCGACTAACAAACAAACAAACAAATAATAATAAAAATTCAGTGCAAAGAAAGCGCCGGACAACAAAACTAAAGTGACGCCCACACAGCGGGGCAATGGCAATGGCAAAGTCAAAGTGACATGATGAAAGGGAGGCGTAATTTAAGGACACTGAAGTGCAGAGGGAGTTGGGTCAAATTGCTGGGCAGGGTTCCTTTTGGCGACTGTTGGTCTAATCGAATTTATTTTGCTTTGGCAAAAAGTTGCACAGCGGTTTTTGCAGTTCCAGTTTTCAGTTTCAGTTTCAGTTGTCGTAAGTGCCGTAACCCTAAAACTTGACTCTCGTCTATCGCATCCTGCGTTGCTTAACCACATTTTGGCATACACACACACACACATGTGAGCACAAACACACACACACAGTCAAATATATAGAGTGAAAGAAGATTTGATTTTATTTTGTGCTCACATTTTGGGTTTCTATTCCAACGGATGCTGTAAAATTAGCAGCATAAGATTGGATTATCTTTATGTGCCACAGCCTCGCATGTGGCTGCCACAGAGTTGCCTTCGCTTTTCGCTTTTCTATTTTTTATACGACCCTTTTTTTTTCAGTTCTTGTTCTTGTTGTCAGCTCAGCCCTGTGATTATGTATGTCAAAGCACGTGCCACGATTAGGCGAAGCAACGTTCCGTCCAAGCGTAAGCGGGAGTCGCTGACACAGTTGAAATATACAACAACAACAAAATCGGACACCGACAGCGAGACAGCAAGACAGCGAGACAGCGAGATGTTGTCGTACATGAATTTATCATTCATTCAGATATGAATCGTAAGCAATTGTTTTGCTAATTTACTTAAATCCAAAAAGGCAACCCTGCAAAAAATTCTACTGAGGGTTGAGGGTTGAGCTGCTGTAAGTAAAGATATAGCTAAAAAAAAATATATAAGTATATTTAGCTATAAATAGCTAGATAGATCTTTAACTATGGTAAATGTAATACTACACCTGCTGCTGCTGCTGTTACTTGTAATTGATTTATTATGCATTATCTTTATGTGATTCATCTAAAATATTCTCATGATACTGAGGAACTGAGGAACTAAGAGATGTCTATGTAACGATACTTACACTTTGCACTTGTGCAGCTGCACATTGGCCCTAATTGGAACCCCATTGGCAGCTTATAATACTGCTTCACATCGATTTTTTTGATACATATTCCCTCCCGCTTATTCCCCCTGCAGCGCGTACAAGTCAATTAATCGCCCCAAAGTGCGCGATAATAACTCAAAGTTAAAGTTAAACCGCGACAACCGCCAAAAAGCGGCGTCAAAGTCAACGGGGGTAGCCATAGGCTGAAATAGGGACAGTAACAGGGACTGAGACTGAGACAGGGACAGGGACAGGGACGCATCAAGATTACACAAAGTCGAAAAAAAAAAAAAACAAAACTAAGCAACATTTCTTCAATGTCTCAACTAGCCGCAAATAAATTGCCGAAATGTCTTTTGAGCAGAGAATGAAAATACGCTGGGAATGTGGATTGTGGATTGGAGTTTGGGTTTTGGGACTGTGACTGGGATTGGGCAACTGGCGCGACTTGAAACTCTCCACATCTTCATCTACTGGTCGTCCTATCATACTCTCTCTTTCACTCTTTCAGTTTTGTTTGTTTTTGTTGGTTTTGACTCGCGCCTTTTTCTTGTTTGTTTTTGATGTTGATGAATGTTGCCACAGTTTGTTGTTGCTGTTGTTGTTATTGTTGCGGTGCCGCTGTTCATGTTGTTTAGTTAAATATTATTTATTTTTTTTTTTTTATTTTTTATTTTTTCTTTAATGTTTTCATTTTGTGGCTCAACGCTGTTTCGCTGTTGCGTGCCTCTTGATGCATGTTCCGTCACATTTCATGAAACGCTGCGAGATCCACTTAAACTCGTTGATTGATATGTTGCAATAATTCTTATCAAACAATGCTCCCGCCATCATACATATACATATATATATATCAACCACAGCGCGCACCTTTCCCATAAATATACTTGCCACATATATATATATATATATGTAATACTTACATGCCTATTACTATAGTCTGATATTATACGATCTCGGATACACTTGCCGCATGTAAGGTAAATGCGACTTTTTATTTGAATTGAAAATGATTTAGGATGCGGGAAGACTTTGAATTATATACAGATATTTAGGATAGTAATACTATGAGGACTTCGAATACTTGAAAGACTAGGAAAAGTTGGAAAACTAAGAAAACTGGGGAGACTATGAGTATAAGGAAGACTAGGTGGGCTAGAAAAATATGGTGGTCTGGAAATACTAATAAGACTAGAAGGACTTGGAATACTAGGAAGACAAAGATGATTTGGAATATTAGGAAAACCAAACAGAATTGGAAGACTGGGATGACAAGGACGATTAGGTAGACTAGGTGGACTAGGATGACTAATTGGTCTGGTTCGACTGATAAGACTAGGATTACTTGGAATACCAAGAAGACTAGGATAACTTGGAATACTAAAAAAACTAGGATGACTTGGAAGATAAGGAAAACAAGAGAAAAAACTAGAGAAACAAAACCGAATTTGAAGACTAGAAAGACTAGGAAAATTAAGCCGAATTGGAAGACTGGGAAGACAAAGACGATTAAGAAGATTAGATGGACTAGGAAAACTTGGAGGTCTGGTCAAACTGATAAGACTAGGATGACTTGGAATGCTAAGAAGACGAAGATGACTTGGAATATTAGTAAAACTAATCCGAATTGGAAGACTGGGATGACAAGGGCGATTAGGAAGACTAAGCGTACTAGGAAAATTGGGAGGTCTGGTAAGATTGATAAGACTAGAATGACTGGGAATATTAAGAAGACTAGGATGACTTGGAACATTAAAAAACTAGGAAAACTAAGCTGAATTCGAAGACTAGAAAGACAAGGACTATTAGGAAGACTAGGTGGACTTAGATGACTGGGAGGTCTAGTAAGTCTGATAGCTCGATTAGGTAGACTAGGCGGACTGGGATGACTAATTGGTCTGGTTAAACTGATAAGACTAGGATAACTTAGAATACCAAGAAGACTAGGATGACTTGGAATACTAAGAAGACTTGGATGACTTGGAAGATTAGGAAAAAAAAAAGAAAAAAAACTAGAGAAACAAACACGAATTTGAAGACTAGAAAGACAAGTAGGACTAAGAAGGATAAGGATGACTAGGGAGTCTAGGGACCCTAGATAAACTTGTTCCTATAATTGGGGTGAGCTTAAGAAAATCTTAAGAATATTCTAAGTATTTTATTATTAATTTACTTTAAGTAACATTCCAAATCCAAAATGAATTTCATAGAGTATTCAGACGTCTGTCTAATGAATTTATATAATTTTGACTATTTTTTAATGATAGCCACAAAATGTGGCTAAGCTTTGCACATTACCTTACATAAAGAGTTATAGTTATAGTTGTTGTTGTTGTTGCTGTTGTTGTTGTTGGAATGCAAAGCCAAAGCCAAAGCTAAAGCAAAAGACAAAGTCAAAGCCAAAGAATCGTGTGTATAATTCTCACTTTGTAAACAATATTAAGAAATATTAATTTTCATTTATCATTTTGATTGAGCGATCAAATAAAAAACAAAGAAGAAATGAAAAAGAAGTAGAAGAAGAAGACGAAGAAGATGAAGAAGTGAATAAAGCTGCTTGTAGAAGACTGAGAAGACAGAGAGAGAAGAGAAGAGAGAGCTAAAAGAGTCGAGTGCTTGCACAGTTTGTTTTCTCGTGTGATTTCTTTATTATGATAGCGAGATTCGATTTTAATGATCTTTCTCGTGCCCCGTTGATTTATGATGGGTTAACCTTACCACCAAAAAAAAAAAAAATAACAAAAAAGCTAAAGAAAGAAGAAAAAAAACTGAAGTCCGGCCTCCTCCAGCCCGCAAGGTGTCGAAACTGTAACTGTGCATGAGCATAAAACTTTTGAACTGGCGACGGGCAGGCAACAACTGTGAGAAATGGAACAACAACTGTGAATATAACTTGCCTAAGGGTAGTCTATCTCTCTCTCTCTGTCTCTCTCTCACTCTTTTACTCCTTCTCGCTTTCACTATGTGAAGTGCACTCTCGACTTTTTGGCTGTTTTATGCTTTATGTTTTTGTTCCTTTTGTTGCCGGACTCTAACTTAATTATATCCGCAAAATAGGCGTAAAAGTTGCGTAATTCTCTAAAGGCGAACTGCGATAGGTATGCGACGCTTCCTGCCACTCTACCTCTCTCTCTCTCTCTCTCTCATACGCTCATTGTGCATTTTGTAAGCCGCTTAAATCCCTAAGGGGTTCAATTTTTTTTTTTGTTGATATTCTGTAGGCTGAAATTGAATTTGAATTTGTTGTTGCAGGATTTTGCAGGGTTGAGATGCCGTTGCCGAACCTAAACCTCAAACGTCAACGTCAACAACAACAACAACATGAACCTTCAACCAGTTTGACTAACAAATGTTGCAAGCGTGCAAATTAAAATTCGGTTTTTGTGGTTGCCACTTGCATAACACCCAAACTGTGGCACATACCATACATAATATATACTTCAACCAAGTGGTAAACAACCCACACACACACACACACACACACACACATACACATATGTGCTATATAATTTATTTTGACATGTTTGCCAACATTTCAATTGATTTTATTGTTGCCATATAATAAAAATAAAAAAAAAGCAGGAAAAAGAAAGAGAGAGAAGAGAAAAAATATAACTGGGAAATGTATCACAATTATATTTCTCGTTTTGTTTGTTGCAACTGAAACATGAGAACTTGCCACATAAATAATAATAACAACTTGTAACTGCTGCTGCTGCCTTTGCTGCTCTCACACCTTCTCCCACAGCTTTTCCTTTTCCTGCTCTTTCTCTGACTCTTGTAACCACATGGCAGACAGCAATTGCAACCTGCCCCTCCTGTTCTTACCTACAGTTACGCCCACACAGTGACAACACGCCCATTCAGTCAAATAGTTTTGCGGATTTCTAAATTAACAAATCGAATTTAATGCATGGCTAAACGCAGTTCAAAAAGCAACCCTCAGCGAGACCCTCCTCCCCCTGCCGTTGGGCGACACTGGGCAAAAGGGGTTTTTTTTTTTGCTGTCAATTTTTCTGTTTATCAGTTTACAGTTTTATTTTCAAACTTTACGCCTCTTTGCACTTTCGTTTCATACATTTCATAATTTTATCAATTTTTTTTTTTTTTTGCATATTGTTGTTGTTGTCAGCTTGTTGTTTGCATGCGATAATCATCGTTGCGGCAATTTGTGGCAATTGTTAATGATTAGAGGCGATAAAAAATAAAAAAAATAAATTTATTATTGCCTACAAAAATTTGGATCAATGGCCTTTGATTGCGGTTATGCTTGCAGGTGGCCATCATTAAGCGTTTGCAATATTCAAGTGCTTCAAGGGGTAGAAGATGCTTTGGAAAGAGAATCATTATAATTATTTAAGTGCCATTGCCACGCCTCATTGCAGAGTGTAGAGCAAATAAATAAATAAAAACTTTTTCTCTTTTTTATTTTTATCAGAAGTTGTCAATTTTGATTTTTTTTTTTTTTTGCTGTTGTTTTTGTTGTTATTTTTTGTTATTCATATTTGCAAAGCGAGAAAAATACATAAAAAAAAAAGTTTTGTGCATATTTTAAAGCAAACAATTTGCATGTAAATATCTGTAAAAAGTTTATATGCCATCACTTTCGCACAGAGTATTTCTATACTGCTCTTACTTGCTTTTTAGCTGTGTTTCTGTTAGCATATGTGTAAATCTGTGTGTGTGTGTGCTGTATGTGTGTGTGTGTGTGAGTGTTGTGTTTGTATTTGTGTTGCCTTCGTCTGTCAAAATATTCGACAATATTTTCGAACAAATACAAGTAAGAAAAAAAAAATAAAAATAAACATTTTTAGTATATAGACGCATTCTAAATGCTCTATAAATTTATAGAAAAAATAAAAAAAAATTAAAAAAAATTTTATTTAATTTTCAACATTTTTTTTTGCTTTTTATAAATATTTTAGAAAAACAAGAAAAAAAATTATTTAAATATTTTTAGTAAATAGACGCATGCTAAATGCTCTTTAAATCTTATAGAAAATATCAAAAAATTTAATAAAAAATTTTTTATATAATTTTTAAATTTATTTTATTGCTTTTTATAAATATTTAAAAAAAAATATTTTAAGAAATACAAATAAGAAAAAAAAATAATTAAATATTTTTAGTAAATAGACGCATGCTAAATGCTCTATAAATTTATAGAAAAGATAAAAAAAAAGTATTTAATTTTCAAATTTTTTTTTTGCTTTTTAAAAATATTTAAAAAAATATTTTAAGGAATACAAGTAAGAAAAAAATAAATAAAATAAATATTTTTATTAAATAGACGCATGCTAAATGCTCTATAAATTCATAGAAAAAATCAAAAAATTCAATAAAAAAATTTTTTATATAATTTTTAAATATATTTTATTGCCTTCTATAAATTTCAAAAAAATATTATAAAATTTTTTTTAGATATTTTTCTATGCTTGGCAAATTTCTTTAAAATTTTTGCACTTTTCGATGTTAAATTGAAATTTTTCATGCGTAACACATTGCTGTAGATTTTGGCATTTTATAGACATTTTCTTCTAGTCAATCGTTATTAACTTAAATTTTCAGAGTCACTAAACGTCTATGGCAAAATGTATAAATATGCATTTTGTCACTCTCTCTGTGTGTGTGTGTGTGTGTGAAATTTTTAACCATTGCCATTTTTCCATTTTTATTCTAGATTTTTCATTTGCCATTTACGTATTTTGCGCATTTTTATGTTTTTGTTTATTTTTGTCGTTGCTTTTAAAAAAAACATCAGAAATTTTTTTTTTTTTTTTTTTTTTGTATTTGCATATTCGACTTTGTCGACCGGCTGCCTGCTGTTCATCTATCTCTTTCACTCTCTTTCTCTTTCTGTGTATCCTTTGGAACGTTTGCTATGTTCGTCTGCTGTGAAATTTGCATAAAATGCAAATGATGCCGACACAGCAGCCAACGGCAGCAGCAGCAACACCAACACCAGCAACAGCAGCAATGTGAAAGCGGAAAAGCTGAAAAGGCATTGCCGGTGCCAGTGTGGCTTTTTTGGTCCTTTGCGATATCATATTTATTAAAAGGATTATTGGTGCTTCACTGCCATATCCTGTTAGTATTGCAGAATACGAAACACTTGCACTGGTCCAGCTACAGCTACAGGGACAGCGACAGCTACAGCTACAGCTGCCTGCGACTGCTGCCTAGCACTCGCTGTACTCATGCAAATGAGCAACGGCTGCCTTTCTTGCTCTCTCTCTCTCTCTCTCGTCTCTCTTTCTCTCGCTTTCTCGCTCAAGTAAAAATAAAAAAAAAGAAAGCAAGTAAAAATATGTTAAGCAATTTTTTTTTATTATTATTATTCTGTATTCTCTTTATTCTACAGTTGGCTGCAAACGGCGCCATATTTGATTTAAAAAGTTGACGTCAAATTGTTCAAAGCGTCGTAAAAAATGTATGAAAATTACAAATACAATTAAAGCGTTTGAGCGGACAGGGAAAATATATATATATATATATATATTTTTTTTTTGTTTTTTCTTAAGATTCTTTTTGTGGCCCCTTTTCACACCTTGCACTTAGCGCATCTGGGAAAACTGTAAACTGGCAACATAGACGGCGCTATCTTCGTTTTTTTTTTTTTGTTGTTGGTGTTAACTGTGAACTTGGCGCTTTGTTATCGGGCCTTCTATTTAATTTGGCCATTCGCACCTTTGAACTCGATTTAATTCTAATGAACTTGAAGATTGCCTTTATGATGTTACAATATTTACCTTTTCTTTTTTTTTTCGTGCGTCTTTATAGCTGCTAGTCTTAGAGTTGATCAAGTGTAGCGCCTACTTCATGATGTTTCCTTTTGTTTTTTTTTTTTTGTTTTTTTTTTTTTCACCAAGGCAAATTGTAGAACAAAGTATTGTGATCCGATATATTTATAAGTCTGTTATAGTTTCCAGGAATTTAATTTTTTATTTTTTTGCTGGTGAGAATTAAATGAAATACAATTGTAAATTCCTTAAAATAATAATAATAATAATAATAATAATAATAGCTATATAATTAATTTAAGACAACTTTGAAATTCTCTTTTCAAGCATACTTCAACTTGTGCTCAAAACTCACTTTGTACTTTATACATCAACTACATGTAAATAATTTTCAAAAGAAAACTTAAGCAACTTACACGCCTCCCTGACCGCCTTTTCATAGAAAATACTCAATCGATTTTCGCCATTTTTAAAGTTGCCAAGTGCTTTACTATGTCAATTGAAAAGCTGGCAATAACTTGAAATTACTCATACGCCGCGTGTAACATTTAGGCTAGAGGCGTTAAAAGCGGCATGAAAATGCCACTGCAATCACCCTCTGAGCACATACACAGCACAACATACCGCATGAAAAACCACCCACATATGGCACTAACACCGCCAATTTGACGCCAAATGCGACTTCATCTCTCTCTTTCGCTCTTACCTCTGTCTGTGTGTGAATGAAAGCTTTCGGCACGTGCAACTGTATGTGTATTTATGTGAGTGTGTATGTGTGTTTATTTTGTTTTTTTTTTTTTTTCTTTTATCCCTCTCACACATCCCTTACACGCTCAGTCAGTCAGTCAGCACACTTGGCTGACATTTTACGAAAATGTTAAAGTATCAAAATCATTGAAATTGCGTTGAGAATGTTTGACAGTTCATAAATGCTTGACGCTTGACTTGCATAAATATTTTCTACGGCCTCTCGGCAGGCTATGTGAAATGCTAGGGGTGGGGGGCGTGTGTAAACGTAAAGCAAAACGTTGACTGCAGTGAAGCATGTGTGTTGAGTTGAGCGCGTTGGGCACTTGGAAAAAGTTGAAGCTGTCGAGCATCAAAATGCGAAAAGTCAAACAAACGTCCACAATCGCAACGGTAGTGGCAGCAGTGAAGCAGCGACGCGTCAACAACGCAGCTTTTACAGCTTACGGATGGGAGATGGCATAGCTCAACATTTTCTACATGTTTTTTGTTGTTGTTGTTTTTGTTGCGCTCGAGCTGCTGTTCATGGTTGCCATTTTGTTTTGAAAGCCATAAAAAATAATGTCGCTTGTTGCTGCTGTTGTTGTTGTTTATATTGTTGTTGCTATTGCTGCTTCTTTTATGACCAACAACGTGCGCCAGTTATTTTTTGTTTTTTTTTTTTGTTTTTCTTTCTTTCTTTTTTTTTTACTTTGCGACTGCGCATAACGCAAATCACTCAACGCGACTAACACAATCAAAAAAAAAACCACTCAAATGCCGAACGAAAGAGCAAGAGACAGAGAGAGCGAGAGAGAGAGCTCAACGAAATGAAACTCACTCAACGAAGTAGGCGTTGCCTAAGCGTCAGCCACGCGTCACGCTTGCCTGACTCTCAGCAGCACAATATTGTGAATGTGACTGTGTGTGTGTGTGTGAGAGTACGCGAGTGCATGCTTGAGTGCGTGTGCCTGTGTGTGCGAGAGTGAGTGAAATAGTACATATTACTGTAAGCAAGCAGCGTTACAGGG
Organism: Zaprionus obscuricornis; assembly: GCA_037044475.1. NCBI lineage: Eukaryota > Metazoa > Arthropoda > Insecta > Diptera > Drosophilidae > Zaprionus > Zaprionus obscuricornis. The sequence continues at coordinate 90,057 of JBAMBR010003802.1, forward strand.
TGTTTCTATTGCATTTTGTGAAGTTTCAGTTTCAGCTGCTGCTGTGTGTACGGTTAAAAACAGCTGTTAAACTGTGCGACGCGTTGCTATTTTGAGTTATGAGTTTTTGGTTGCCATTGCCGTTAACGTTGACGTTGTCGTCTGTGACTTTATCCTGTGGCTGTGGTTGCAACTGCGGCTGGCTGCGGCTTTGGCCTGTGCCGGAATTTCGTGGAAATTTTTACCAACAGCACAGGCACAGGAAGGGGGCAGCGTTCAAACATCTTTTTGTATGTTGAACAAGGGGCGCGCACAATTTAAGCGCCGGCAAAACAGTTGGCAGATTGTAATGACAATACAACTGATGAAATTTTGAAAAAATTCACAATTTATTACAATTGATGAAAATTGAAATTTTTTTTGTAATTTATTATAATGATTTTTATATATTTTTTTTATTTTTATTTTATTTATTTTTTATATAATTTTTAAAAATTTAGTTAAATATAAAAATTCTTTATTTAATTTTTTAAAAATATTTAAATGAAATTTATAATGTTAAAAAATTCTTATTGAGTTTTGTTTTTTTTCGCATAATTAGAAATCTCTTGAAATTTCAAGTAGCGCAGCAAAAGAAAAAAAATGTAACTGTCATACATCAAATAGTTTTTCTAATTTTTGCCGCTCTACATCCGGCAGAGAAGATTTCTTTGATTATTAATCTCTTGTCTCTTTAGTTGTAACAATATAAACTTCCTTCCGCAAAATATTTCTCTCTCTCTCTCTCTCTGTGTGTAGAAAAGTTTTCTTTAACGACTTTTTGTCATTCTTTTCCCAAGATTCCACGAACACTTCAGTTGCTACTTCAGTTTTGCACACTTGATGCCAGGCTCCATTTGCTCCACTTGCTGCAGTTGCTCTAGTTGCTGCAGTTATGTTACCATTCATCTTACATTTAGTTGAAGGCGCCTAACAATTCACTTCCGCGTCTACAGCCATTTCCGTTGCACTAGTCAACAAAAATAAAAGCGAACAATGGCCACAACATACATATATACAAAGTATAAAGTAAACATAAATAATAATAATAACAAATATAAACGAGCCAAGTAACAGCAGCAACAACAACAATAACATGAAGTGAGAGGTGAAAAATATGTTTCATTTTTTTTGGGAGGCCTAAGGGTGACGGGTACAAAGAGCCATGCAAAACTTATGAACATTGTGCTATGTATCCCAATATTGATGGGCTGCGCACACGAAACGCCAAACAGAAAAAAAAATATATGACGACGCGATTAGAATCTGTAATTAGTTTTCGTGTATCTGCAATTGTTGTTGTTGTTGCTTGTTTGTTGTTACTACTGCTGCTGCTGCTTGTTTGCTGTTTTGTGCTATTGTGGTGAGAATTGCACTTGTTTGGCGGCAAAACTTAAAAAGGCGTTAAAATGTGCGGCCCGTCTCTGGCAACACGCGATATGTGCGGAAGCCGACAACTTTTTTTGCTGATGGGCGGAGTGTATGATGAATGGCAGCAGCAGCAGCAGTAGTTGTTGCAGCAGTAGTTACAGCAGCAGTTAACAACTGCATCAGTAGCAGTCACAGTCACAGCCACAACAGCAGCAGCAGCAGCTCATAAAAAAAAAAAACAAAGCTTAAAAGTGCCGCTGAAAAATAGCCAAGTTGTCGTTGACTTTGGCCAACAGTTGCATTTTATCTTTCTTTCATTTTTTTTTTTTATACTTTGTATTTGTATTTTTTTTTTATGCAACAAATTGAAAAGTCAACAGTGAGGTCTCAGTGAGTGTTAGGTGTAACACTGAGAGGGGGAAGGGGGACAGGGGGGGTTCCCACTGGGTAGCAATGAAATACATTCCCAGCTGGCAGCTGCAAAACTGTGCGCATCCGTTTCTCTGGTTTTGGCATCGCTTAAATTATATCGATTTCGTATCATAATCAAATGTTTGCTGCTCTTGTCGCTTTTGCCGCTGCCAATGCACAATAACAACTACAAAAACAAACCGAAAACAGCAAAAGCAGCAACAACAATATTACAGTGACACGATAACAACAATAATCAACGCACGACAACAACAACAGCAACAACAGCAACAACAACAATGGCAAACAGTAGTGGCAACAAACAGGCTCATTTGCATATTTACCAAACACACAGATGTCACACAAACATACACAATGTGTGGGAGTGAGAGAGAGATAGGCACACGCTGGCCAAAATATACGATATCGTGTGCTCATAATAAGTATCTGATAAGTAATGATATACAAACACATGCAGAGGCGCATGCAGTGTTAAATACAGGCACAAAATGGCTGCACACCACAGCGACAACATACACACACACACAGACACAGTCATACATGCAGTTAAAGAGACATGCACATGAGCTATTATGCAAAGTGCAATGGCTGCAGTTGTTGTTGTTGTTGCTCTTGCTGTTGCACTTTACATTGGCGCTTTCCTCGTTTGGCTTTGCGGCGCATTTTTGGTGTAACACAAAGTGAAACAAACACACACAGTGAGACAGACAAGCATACACACAGACAGAGAGCAAAAGATAGAGAGGCAGAGAGAGAGAGAGCAGCAGCAGCAGCACACAAAATGGACAGAAACAAAAGTCAACGACAGCAGCAACGAGAGCAACAACAACAAAAACAAGCAACAGCCACAGCCCCCGCATCAACATGTTTTACTTTACATTGTAGGCGTTAACTTTACCGTATGTCATAGCCAAAAATTACTACATCAAAAATTTAAGCAATTTAAATTCAACAATTTGCATTTTGTAGCCAAAGAGAGAGAGATAGCTTACAGCTAGAAGAATGTCTTAAAACATGTGATTAATGATAGATAACAAATAGTGGCTGAAGAAAATCTAATCAAAGAAATGTGTAGTTACAAATTAAGCCAATATATATAATAATATTTCAATATATACAGTTGTATATATTTATTATATAAATATGTATATAAACGTAACTCACACTTACAATTAATACATACAATGCTTTGCCGCTTCCCACTGTGCACACAAACTTCTAATACAAGCTCTCATACTCTCTTTGCATTTACCTCTGCAAGCAACCCCTTCCCCCACACGCACACTCTCTCTCTGCAGTCTATGCCGCTATACTCGCAAGTTTACTCTCTCAGCACCTCACTCAATCTATCCTTCTCTCGCTCTATCCTTTACACTTTTCAATTGTTTGCACTTGTAAAGTTTTTCACGCACAGCCCTCAGCTTTTTTTTTTTCTTTCTTTCTTTCTTCTTTAGCAACTTTTGCTTAAGAGAATTTCAATGTTTACTCTTAAAGATAAAGCACAATAACAAAAAAAAACTCTTCTTGAATATTAATAAAAGACTTAAAGATATTTTATAAGCATTTGATACTCTTGCATTTTAAATCAAAAAATTCTTAATTTCTTAATTGTTAAACTTTGCTAAGCTTTCTTGTCGCAAAGACTTCAAATTGGAACATGCTGCGTATAACACATAATCGCATATAGTATATTTTATATTTCAAATCTTTAAACTATGGCTGTGGCAACCACTTAAAGCTGCTTGACACTTTTTTTTTTTATTTATTTATTTTTTTTTTGTCGATTTTTATGACTTGTTTTCCAAATGCTCTTCAACAAAATTATTTCATGCATAAATTGTTTTGCCGGTGCTCTTCCAAAATATTTATTGTTGTTTTTATTTTTGTTTTTGTTGTTGTTGTTCGCATACGAATTCCGTGCTTAAAGTATTAATCCGAGCGCCGCCATTATTTTCCAGCGCATTAAATACGCATAAAAATTTTTTGAGCTCTACTTTTTATGTTGAATAAAAGTAAAAAAAAAAAAAAAATAGATAAATATATATATATATAAATTTTAGTATATATATTTGAAAACTACACTTGATGTTAGTTTTATTTTTATGCATTTTGAGCCACGCCCACTTTAGACTTTAGGTATTGAAAATCAATTAAAAAACTATTCAAAGCTGTCTGGTAAATCAATTAAAAAAAAAATGAAATTCCAAAGAATAAAGCTATTTTTTTTTTTATGTGATTCACATTCAGTTTCTCAGGTGTATAAAAACTCTTATCGCTGTAGTCAAATTATAGATTTTATGTGCTTTATCTATCAATTTTAAGAGTAGTTTTTATTCTATGTTTGTGGTGCGATGCTTGTTTGCTTTTTGAAATATATTTACTATTTTTTTGTTTTTTTTTTTGTGGTTATCCAGTTAAACTATTTTATAGTCTAGACTTTAGAGTCGACACGACGAGTTTGAAACGTCATAAAATTAGAGCAGAAACAAATTGATGAGGCATACTCAAAAAAAACACCTATTGGAATGGGCGTGAAATTCATATTATTTATGGGAAAACAAAATAGTAAATCGTATGAAATGCATGAAATGCCTTATGGGATACACTATATTAACGTATTTTGTACTATGGGAAGTACTAGTAAAATAACAGTTACTCTTTGGATTTAGTTTAGGGTTAATTGTATAGTTTAGTATAACATTATCCTTAATATTTTTATATAATTCCTGTATACTCTGCTTATGGGAAACTGTATCCGAGTTTATAATCCAAGCACAAGTCTTACTTTTAGTTAGTTTGGGGTTGTTCAGGCACAAACTTTAGCATTTCTCGTACTCTGCGTACTCTGCGTACTCTGCGTACTCTGCGTACTCAGCGTACTCTGCTTAGTTCCATTGGTCAACCTATAGCCTAGACATTGCTCTTTACAATATTGAAATGTATTCAGGCGTTGATTCGTGTGCGTGCACTTGTTCTTACTCCTTGACTTACAGGATACACTATATTAACGTATTTTGTACTATGGGAAGTACTAGTAAAATAACAGTTACTCTTTGGATTTAGTTTAGGGTTGATCATATAGCTTAGTATAACATTGGGCATATATTTTTATATAATTCCTGTATACTCTGCTTATGGGAAACTGTATCCGAGTTTATAATCCAAGCACAAGTCTTACTTTTAGTTAGTTTAGGGTTGTTCTGGAACAAACTTTTGGCATTTCCCTACATACCTTGCTTAGTTCCATTGGTCAACCTATAGCCTAGACATTGCTCTTTACAATATTGAAGTGCCTTCAGGCGTTGATTCGTGTGCGTGCACTTGGTCTTACTCGTTGACTTTGACGATCGCTATACGCACATTGTCAGTCACATTGTCATTATAATTGCACAATGAATTTGTTCAGTTTTATTTCCAGTTTTCGTAAAATCGCTCGGGGTGCTTCCCACAATATTACACTATATATATATTGGTGGAAGGACAAGGGGAGAAGGTATGCTGTGTGTGTGTGTATGTCATTGAATTCGTTGCTCATTGTTAACTTGTTATTTTCATTTGATTGATTTTTAATGCCTTTTGTGTATATCTGTGTGTGGGACAACAAAATTTTTTTTGTTATTTTTGATGTTCAACAACATCATTGACGTTTTCTGCATTTACTACTGTGAAAGATAGCGCGTAGTTATGATTAAATCAAATGTTAATGTAACTGTAAATGTAACTGTAACTGTAGAAGACTCGCACGCGTCTTATGCATTCAAACAAAAGGACGAATAAAATGCCAAGTGCACAGACATTGCCTTGAGGGCATAGTCACAGTCAATAATAGAGGAAGTCAACGGCACGTGTCCTTAATCCGGTAATTACAACGCTACAGACGTTATCACCTAAACCCCCCCTTTCCCCCTTTTCCCTAAGTCTTCGCTATATTCTCACATTGCCACTAGTTGAATTTGAATTGTGGTTAGCTGACAATGTCTAGAAATATATAAAAATAGATTAAAGAGAGTTACATGAGTTGAACTACTATATAGTTATAGCTAGAGCTACAGAGATATATAGCTAAAGATTAGCTTAAAGATTCTCATCAATAGTTCGTTCTTTCCCATGGTGAGCAACAACAACAAACATAACAAGTTAATTTATGCTCCCTCACATCGATGACATCAAACAGATAAACAACCCTTTTTTTTACCCCCCCTCAGCTTTATGCTCTTTTGGGAAAGTCTTTGACTGGGGAATCAGGTAAACTGAAATTCAACCTGTTGACAGGCGACAACATTCAAAATGCATAAATTGTTCATAGAAACACAATAGAAAAACAAAAAAAATAAAAAAATAGAAAAAAAAAATGAAATTCTAATCGCATTTATCTAGACAACTGTAGATGTATCTGTATCTGTATCTGTATCTGTAGCTGCAACTAAAACTGAAGCTGTACCCGTAGCTCTTGCTGTTGCTGTAACTGACACTGAGCCTGTGCCTCAGCCTATGCCTGAACTGTAACTGAAATTTAAGCTGTTGCTGTAGCTGTTAGCTGTTGGTGAACAGTAAATGCAAATGATAAACGTTTTATAAATCGCTTTGCTAGTCGCTACTAAAATGTCTTTTAAATGCGGCTTATGCTTGTTGTTTTTCCTGTGGACACGCATAATAGAGTTATCAGTTTTAGGTAACCTCCCCTCTCTCTCTCTCTCTCTCTGTGTGTGCTAGTCCCTTAGAAACTATGATTAATTATTGCTGTTTAAACTTCGTTCGCGCTCATAATTTCCCCTTCATCGTCTTTTACAAATACAATTATCATTTTGTGGCTTTTGCGTTGAAAAAAATTTCTATTGTTCAACTTGTTTTTTTTTTTTTTTTATTATTGTTTTTATAAAAGTTTATCATATGCATACGCATATTATTGCATATTATTAATTCTACATATATATCTCCCCCCCCCCCCCCATCAATAGCTATTATTCTTCTCTGATGTTGGACCAAAACGATTCCCAAGCGAGCTCTCTCAAACAATGCCGTCTGACAGCGCCGCAACAAAAAAAAAAATAAAAAAAAAAAATTAAATCGATTTTTTATGAAAATCTCTTATGGGCTTTTAAATGTTTAATCGCTTATGAATTTTGATAACTTTACGTTTGCTACTAAAATGCTCTTTGCTGTGCGAGAAAGAGATAGCTAGAGTTGAGCTAGAGAGCTAAAAAAAAAACAGACGAT
>JBAMBR010003804.1:0-110286 GCA_037044475.1 Zaprionus obscuricornis
AGTATATATATTTATTATTCTATATAGTCTGATACCTGTAGCTTTTCTCCCCTTGCACACTGTTATCATGCACAAACATTAAATTAAATTAAATGTTGCACATGATTTGTAAGTAGCTGTGGCACCTTAGGATTTAGAATTAGTTTTTTTTCGGATTTTTTTTTTTTTTTGATTTTGAAAAATATTTCCCTTTAAGAATTTTTTTTTACTCTTTAGATTTACGAATAAATTGTACGTTCTAGCCAATCATCTAGATTAAAGAATGCCGTATCTGTATTTTCTGTATCGCGTTCACGGAACATTTCAATAAATGTTTTCACTTTAATTGCGCACATCAAGAAATCATCAAATGGCACCTTACCATCCCTGGAACCATAACGATGTGCCAAAGCATTAAGTAAACGATTATTTAGATGATAACCAGCAGAATTGAGTGCACCACGTAAATGGAAGCCATCAATGCTGCCAGTACGACGTGTATCATATAATTTAAAGACTGCACGCCATTTGGCAATATCTGTTAATAATGCTTCGAATTCTTCAAAACCTAAGCGACCCGAACGATCCTTATCCAACATGGCAACCATAGAGCGTACAGCATCCTTAGAGAAACCATCGGTGCCAACCATAACATCACGCATTGAATGATCCAATATACGTTTCAATTCTTGCCAATCAACTTCCTCATCGCTGCCAGCAACACTATCAAAGAGACGTCTTAGCGCAATACGTTGTGGATCATCCTCTTCTTTGGGTGTTGCTGGTGGCAATTCGGGTGTAATGCGATCATCGGTTTCACCAAAACCAACCTCATCATCATTCTCTTCCATATTATTCATTGTCTCGGAGAAGACACGTATAATGAATTCTCCCTCCTCATTGGGATCAAAGGTCGATGGCACAATCAAATAATTACCGGGTGGCAATTTGAAACGTGCGCATACCTCACGTGTATTTATGAAATGTGGAGAACGTGCAACGGATGCACGATATTTGAAGAAATTTAATCCTTGAGGCTTTACTGCCATATCACGATCCGTTAGATGATAAATGGCAAAACCAATGGTTAAACAATCGATGCCTACATTACGTTTGCTGCGACGATTCTTTTGCATTAATGCCACAATAACGGTACATTTACCATCATCATCTTCCTCATCGGGATCCTCCAATGAAATATTATATTGTGGATTATGCCAGAATGTCTCCAAGAAATTACGACAACCGCCAGCAGTGACACCCGATGTCCATTCACCCTCGAACATTGACATTTCCCATTTACGGCGAGAACTTTGCTCTTGCGCATCGGTCAATGAATCCGGTGACAAATTGCAAATTTCAACGCGATCGAAATGATTGAGAAAATCTTGGAATGACATCCAAAATTCACCATCACGATCGAAATTTAAACCAATCTCTTCCTTTTGATGTTCCGGTATGAAACGCCATTCGGGTGAACTATCACTCCAGGGACCACTCCATTCGGCATCATTGCCCCAAGGATTACGCATGCGTATCATAGGCAATTTTCCCTGACGATTCGGTGTAGATATGTCCAATAGACAGACCTTGGTTATGGAATATGCATGTCCACGTATCAGACCTTGTGGAGTTTCAGCCTCAAGCACATGTGGATCTGGTTCCAAAGAACAACCCATCATGGAGCCACGCTCGGCAGCTTTGGTCATAATGCTAAAAAGATTGGGTGGTGCATCCTTAATGTCATACCACTCAGTAACGCCACCCGTAAAGTCCTCCATAGCCTCGCAAGTAGTGCCACCTATAGATAAAGAGAATGATGTCAGCTATACAATAAAGAAAGTGAAATTATAAGTTAAACCTTACCCTTGAGTGCCTCATAGGAGCCATGTAATTTGGCATATGCCTTCTCCAGCAATGCGCTCCAGAATTCATTCTTCTCCGTCGAGTGCATATAAATCAATTCACCATTATAAGTGGGAAGACGATCATCGATGACAACCTCAACCCATTTGCCATATTGCCAGAACTTGAAATGGAATATGCCAGCATAGTTCTCCTGGAAGTCCTGATCTGGTGGTATAACACGGAAGAATAACTTGGAATCCTGAGTTAAATTAGCTGCAGCAGCCAAAAGCCAACAATCTCCAAGTTCACCCTGTTGCACATCGAAACGTGAGTAACCCTCAACAAAGAATTGGGGATCATCGACAATGTCGCTGGGACGCAACCATTCGATATAACGATCCGGACGGCGTGAATACATAAGCGATGAATCATTGGCCGGAAAGTCAGGATCCTCAAAGAGTGTTCCATTACCAACACAAGAGTCACGCAATGTGGCAAAGTCATCGCTTTGAATGCTTTTCTGGCGCGTACTTGTCGCCTTGCGTCCCATCCAGAACATGTTCTGATTCTCGGGCACCTTGACGCTGGTAAACTGTAACTCAGTTATACCAACCGATGGTTCTTCCTCTTGCGTTGGCGGTGCACTTGCCGCAGGTGCCGATGGATATGGCACCGATGGATATGCCGATGGTGCTGGACTAGTTGGTAATGGCACATATGGCATTGGCATGCCTGGCATACCAGCACCGCCAGTTGGATATGGCAATGATGGATATCCTGCACTGGGATAAGGTACACCTCCACCGCTTGGATATGGTGTTGAACTGGGATACGGCGTTGAACTGGGATACGGCGTATCCCAGTTCAACACGTGAGCGGTGATGCGTCGCATCCCAGTGCCAGGATATCCATCATTGCCATATCCAACTGGCGGTGCTGGTATGCCAGGCATGCCAATGCCATATGTGCCATTACCAACTAGTCCAGCACCATCGGCATATCCATCGGTGCCATATCCATCGGCACCTGCGGCAAGTGCACCGCCAACGCAAGAGGAAGAACCATCGGTTGGTATAACTGAGTTACAGTTTACCAGCGTCAAGGTGCCCGAGAATCAGAACATGTTCTGGATGGGACGCAAGGCGACAAGTACGCGCCAGAAAAGCATTCAAAGCGATGACTTTGCCACATTGCGTGACTCTTGTGTTGGTAATGGAACACTCTTTGAGGATCCTGACTTTCCGGCCAATGATTCATCGCTTATGTATTCACGCCGTCCGGATCGTTATATCGAATGGTTGCGTCCCAGCGACATTGTCGATGATCCCCAATTCTTTGTTGAGGGTTACTCACGTTTCGATGTGCAACAGGGTGAACTTGGAGATTGTTGGCTTTTGGCTGCTGCAGCTAATTTAACTCAGGATTCCAAGTTATTCTTCCGTGTTATACCACCAGATCAGGACTTCCAGGAGAACTATGCTGGCATATTCCATTTCAAGTTCTGGCAATATGGCAAATGGGTTGAGGTTGTCATCGATGATCGTCTTCCCACTTATAATGGTGAATTGATTTATATGCACTCGACGGAGAAGAATGAATTCTGGAGCGCATTGCTGGAGAAGGCATATGCCAAATTACATGGCTCCTATGAGGCACTCAAGGGTAAGGTTTAACTTATAATTTCACTTTCTTTATTGTATAGCTGACATCATTCTCTTTATCTATAGGTGGCACTACTTGCGAGGCTATGGAGGACTTTACGGGTGGCGTTACTGAGTGGTATGACATTAAGGATGCACCACCCAATCTTTTTAGCATTATGACCAAAGCTGCCGAGCGTGGCTCCATGATGGGTTGTTCTTTGGAACCAGATCCACATGTGCTTGAGGCTGAAACTCCACAAGGTCTGATACGTGGACATGCATATTCCATAACCAAGGTCTGTCTATTGGACATATCTACACCGAATCGTCAGGGAAAATTGCCTATGATACGCATGCGTAATCCTTGGGGCAATGATGCCGAATGGAGTGGTCCCTGGAGTGATAGTTCACCCGAATGGCGTTTCATACCGGAACATCAAAAGGAAGAGATTGGTTTAAATTTCGATCGTGATGGTGAATTTTGGATGTCATTCCAAGATTTTCTCAATCATTTCGATCGCGTTGAAATTTGCAATTTGTCACCGGATTCATTGACCGATGCGCAAGAGCAAAGTTCTCGCCGTAAATGGGAAATGTCAATGTTCGAGGGTGAATGGACATCGGGTGTCACTGCTGGCGGTTGTCGTAATTTCTTGGAGACATTCTGGCATAATCCACAATATAATATTTCATTGGAGGATCCCGATGAGGAAGATGATGATGGTAAATGTACCGTTATTGTGGCATTAATGCAAAAGAATCGTCGCAGCAAACGTAATGTAGGCATCGATTGTTTAACCATTGGTTTTGCCATTTATCATCTAACGGATCGTGATATGGCAGTAAAACCTCAAGGATTAAATTTCTTCAAATATCGTGCATCCGTTGCACGTTCTCCACATTTCATTAATACACGTGAGGTATGCGCACGTTTCAAATTGCCACCCGGTAATTATTTAATTGTGCCATCGACCTTTGATCCCAATGAAGAGGGAGAATTCATTATACGTGTCTTCTCCGAGACAATGAATAATATGGAAGAGAATGATGATGAGGTTGGTTTTGGTGAAACCGATGATCGCATTACACCCGAATTGCCACCAGCAACACCCAAAGAAGAGGATGATCCACAACGTATTGCGCTAAGACGTCTCTTTGATAGTGTTGCTGGCAGCGATGAGGAAGTTGATTGGCAAGAATTGAAACGTATATTGGATCATTCAATGCGTGATGTTATGGTTGGCACCGATGGTTTCTCTAAGGATGCTGTACGCTCTATGGTTGCCATGTTGGATAAGGATCGTTCGGGTCGCTTAGGTTTTGAAGAATTCGAAGCATTATTAACAGATATTGCCAAATGGCGTGCTGTCTTTAAATTATATGATACACGTCGTACTGGCAGCATTGATGGCTTCCATTTACGTGGTGCACTAAATTCTGCTGGTTATCATCTAAATAATCGTTTACTTAATGCCTTGGCACATCGTTATGGTTCCAGAGATGGTAAGGTGCCATTTGATGATTTCTTGATGTGCGCAATTAAAGTGAAAACATTTATTGAAATGTTCCGTGAACGCGATACAGAAAATACAGATACGGCATTCTTTAATCTAGATGATTGGCTAGAACGTACAATTTATTCGTAAATCTAAAGAGTAAAGAAAAATTCTTAAAGGGAAAAATTTTTCAAAGTAAAAAAAAAGAAATAAAAAAAAAAAACTAATACTAAATCCTAAGGTGCCACAGCTACTTACAAATCATGTGCAACATTTAATTTAATTTAATGTTTGTGCATGATAACAGTGTGCAAGGGGAGAAAAGCTACAGGTATCAGACTATATAGAATAATAAATATATATACTATATATACAAACATGTATGAACGATAAAAACACACACAGAGACAACGTAAACGGAAATTATAATGAAATTGACCTTGGCAAAAAAAAAAAAACAACAACATCAGCAACAATTGTATTTGCCGGCAAGCGCGTTGTTTACATACATACTCAGAGATATATATATATGCCCGTCTATCTGATATCGTAGTACTTGTTGTTTGATATGACTAATGACTAAATTGCTTTAAGCTTTTCCCTTGCTACTGCTGCTATACTTTCCCCTTTCCCTTTGCCTTCCATACATCACGTTCTCTTTATATGCTTTCTGACAATAGCCAAAAAGCCGACAGTACAAAATGAAAAATGTGCATTAATAATTGTAACAAAAAAAAAAACGAAGAAAAAAAAAAATTATGAACAAATAATATTTTTTCCATATTCTACACATATATGTGTCCTAAATATACATTTATTTATATATTCATATATATATATCCCATAAAATATATTTAAAGTGTTATGTGTATTTCTCGCTTTCTACTTTGGCAATCTCTAATTTGATTATGAATTATATATAAAAATATATTTTCTGTGTTTCGCTGCTAATTTTATATAAAAAATTCATAGTACTTATCAAAATTATTTCAATTGAATCGAACAAAAAAATATATATAATAAATAATACATATAGCACTCTGAGAGCAATGAATAAAACCACAAAAAAAAAATAAAATAAAAATAAAAATGGAATTTCATTTGCTGCGTCTACAGTAATGACGCGCTATGACAATTATGGCGCAGCATGACTGTCGCTGCATTAGTTTAGCAGAGAAATAATATTAATAATATTATAAAAAAAAAACCTAATACTCATTATAGATCTATGTTGAACCGGTTATAAAAGTGACTCAATTTGCGCAACGTCTGTTCATGATGTCTGGCAAATAATTCACTTGATTCTTTGCTTTTTTTTCTCTATCTTTAATTTTTTTTTATTATACTTAATTATTATAAATGTTTAATTGTTATCAACTTTGAACTAAATGTATTATCTACAAATTATTAAAAAAAAAATAATACAATTTACAATAAAATTTGTTATTGTGACTAAAAAAAAAAAAAAAAATTAAATTTTGTATATTTTTTTCTATATATAGACATTAAATTTATTCAATCAAAAACTACTAAAATTCCAATTTATTTAACAACAACAACATCTGTAGCACCCGAGGGCGGACCGGCTTGCACTAAAGTTTCCTTAAACTCATCATACGTCATTGTTGTATCATTGCTTAACACTTGCAATACTTCCAAGAAATCTTCATATTCCAGACGCCATTTTCTATATAAATCAATAATAATAAATAATTATGCTTATTATATATAAAATGATTAAGAGATTTATGAGTCAAAATAATGGAAGGTTACATACTTATAGCGCATATAGATAAGTCCAGTTTGTGTACGTGTTATAGGAACTGGCATTAGTTTAGCCTGTTGTAGCCAGCAATCAAGTTGCGATAGCAGCATACTATGAAAATCTTCATTTTCTAGCTCAGTGGGTACTACCTATAGAGATAGATATACATATATATAGTGTATATATATATAGCATGATTTAAATATATACAGTAGAATCCGGTTATAACGACTCTCCTCTTAAAGCGTCCGTTCGGTTACTGTGACTAAAACTCGTTGGCTTGATTGGTTCCTAAACTACTTTCGGTTAGTGCGTCTTCCCTGTATAACGACATAAAATCGTAGGTGCCTTGAAAGTCGCTATAAGCGGAATCTACTGTATTTGAAAGTCAAATGAACCTTGTGATTGCAATAGATGTGAAATAATGTATCTATTGTATGCTTCTTGGGTTTATCATCATCATCGGCCATAGCTAGTAGTAGTATATATATATATATGTATATATCTCTGGAATTTGGTGAACAGTGAGTAAGTTTCTAGTCTACACTGAGGCAAAACACAAAACAAAAGAGAAACAACAATAAAAATTTGTATAGATTATTTATTTTATATTTCTTTGAAATTGATTTTACTTTTTTTTTTTTTTTTTTTTTTGTTGACAAACAAAGTGCCAGGCAACTGCGACTGTTTATGTGTGACTATGTATGAGTGTGTGTGTATGTATGTGTATGAGTGTATGTATGTGTATGAGTGTGTTTATGTGTGTGTATTTGTATTGCTTTGTGTGGGTGTCATGAATATGAGGCAAGTGTTGTTAGGTTTATGAACTTTCATGTCTGTGCATGTTTATGTCTGTCTGTTTTTGGTATTCCTTCCTCCATTCGCGCTGTTGTTTTTGCCAATTTTCAAATTTTTCTCTTTAAGCATTCTCATGATCACCGGGTGCATCTTCATCATTGAATTTTTCAACGACACGTTGCACATAATTCAATAATTTGACACTGTTCATGGTGCCAGAAATATCAGAGCTACGATATGGTGGCGCCACAGTGACTTGTTGTAGCACCGTAATGCTATTCTGTTGCCACATTAATTCATTGTTGCCAAAATGTTTATACAACATTTGAAATAATTGACGTCCACGTGGTGTTGCCTGCTCATTGCGACTGCGTAACAAGATTTCACGTTGTCCCAAAGCATTTTCCAAACGTTGTTCCAACTTGTTGTATAAGAATATTGTAAAGAATTTTTAATTATAATTTATATAATCTTTTTTTTTTTTTTTACTTACATTTGGTATATTTATGGGTTTTGGTTCCTGTGTAAGATCCTCATCGTTAGTCTCAATTTCACGTAATATTTGCAAATCTTTGCAAAAATTTAAATTAATTATACATTGATTGCGACATGGATTGCCAGCAGTATCGGTGCTAGGACAATTTAATATAAGCATCTTAACGCTTGGCTCATAGGTGACCACTTCACCAGCAAATTCATCGCCAAAGCATGTCTCGACCTGCAGCAGTGTGCCAGTGGGAAATGGTGTTAAAGACATTTTATTTTTCTTTTATAGTAATTTCTTCTTTTTTTTTTTTTGATAGAATTTATTTTTTTCACAGCTTTTTGATTTGATTTGTGTGAAAAGAAGAAATTTTCTGCTGCCTGTCAGCTTCTAGTGCTGCCTAATTGTAAGAGAGTAAGAGAGAGTGAGAGAGAGAACTATTACTATCTCGTTTTGACGTTTCAAAAATTGACAAAAAAAAACAAAACTCTTTTTATGGGGCAACTCCAATTTATGAGAAAATTTCAGTTTTTGTAAGTGCTGCCAAGTTATAGCAGAATATAATACTATAGTTGTCCCGCTCTAATAAACGAAAGATTTGTTTACCAAGCGAAATGCAGCAGTGCAGCTTAAATTCCCCCCCCCCCACCCCCTGCACAGCTGAAATGTCCACGCACAGTGGGAAATTTCCTTTGAACTGTTGCCAAATTTTTTTCTTAAGCTTTGCAGACAAATATAAATCATCTTTTGACACATAAGTAAATATTTCAACAAAGTTTTTTTTTTTTTTTTAGTTTTTTTTTTATTATTTCATTTTATTTACAGTGTATGTGTATTGTATGCTAAATATATAACTAAATATAAATGTTGTTGTATATAATTATATATATATATATATATTTCAAAAGTAAACCTTTCCTTTTTCTTTTTTTAGTATAAATTATACGATGATTTTTTTTTTTAACCGTTTATATTTTTCTTGTTTTTATTATTTTTATATCCAATGTTGTCTTAATTTTGGTTGCTTTTGTTGTTGTTATTATTATTTTTATTCGTTTCGGTTTTGTTCTTCAAGAGTTTTGCGAAGCTTAGTTAATTGTATACGTATGTGTGTGTGTGTGTGTATGTACCGTTATTTAGCACTATTAGCATACGCTCTTGCTTCTGTATTCGTTAATCCCTAACGCTTCAGTTATATAGAACCTGCCTTCTGCTTCTGCTACTACTTCATCATCATCGTCTACTGCTGCTGCTGTTGCTGACATACACGTTAAGAAAAATGTTGTGTGCAAGTTTAATAAATTCTTAGTACAAATATATAAATTTTATAAATATTTCAAAAGAAAAGCAAAAAGAAGAAAATTAACAATAAAAAATCTTTTGCAAAAAAAAATTATACAAATAATTTATCAATAGATCAATGTGTATATATATATATATATCTAAAGAAGACAAGCACGCACAGAAAAAAAACAGATGTTATTTATATTTTTTTTACACAAACAAAAAAAAAAAATAATAAACATTTAGTATAAAAGAAGTTTTGTTGTATAGGGAAAATAACAGCGCTTATTTATTTATAAAAAAATTTACTTTAGTTTTGCTTTTTTATTCCTTTAGCAATTTCTGTCTATATTTATATATGTATATAGAGCAAGTTTGTCCATTCGTCCGTCTGTGTCTTTCGGTTTCTCCTCTGTGTCTTGGTCTAAGAACTGACGACTACAGTTTTTAGTTTCCCATTTTTAGCACTTGTTTCTTAATTTTTTTTTTGTTTTTTTGTTGTTAAGCATCTGCTAATATTATTTTTTATTTTTATACTATTCTCTTTTTGCTTTAAGAATAAATTTTGCGTATTTTTTTGTTTAGATTTCTTTTTCTTTTGTTTTTAAGTCTTAATTATGTTTCAATTGCTGTTTTTGACGAGATTTAGCTAAGTTTTTTTTTTTCTTGTTTTTGTTTAATTTGAAATTCAACATGCATAATAATTCTATTGTTGTTGCGCGACCAAAACCACAAATACTTTTTGTTGTTTCGGATTTTTTTTTTTTGTGTATTCTGAAAACGAGATAATGAAAAAATTCTCCTTTTGTTTTGTTTGTTTCTCTTTTTGTGGTCTATGCGTGTACGGTTCATTTGCATTCTAACGGTTGCTCTTAACGGGTTGCAGTTTTTTTTTTTTTTATGTTGTTTAATCGTTAATATCAAAAGGAATGATATACATATCTAAATATATATATATATAATATATGTATTAGTATATATATATATATATATATACATAAATATATATATATAGTTTTTATAATGTATATTTATAAAAAATAAAACAATGACCTTCCGTATTAAACTGACGACGCAACACGCGCGAAATCTTACATAGGCCCATCGATGGCGCTTACTTTAAGCCGGAAATAATAAACAGAACGCGCAAACACAGAGACCGCAATGACAAATAGTGCAATATAGAGAATATACATGCCGCCATGATCCTATATAATAATATAGAAAAAAAAACAAACATTAATTTTAATTTCATAATAATAATAATAATAATTTTGTATAGTACTTACATGTGCATATGAGATTGTGCCCACTGTTAGGCCAATGCTGCCAATAAGGAAGAGAAATGCGACAATTGCAAATAGAATGCTGCGACTGTTAGCGAAACGTGCGCCCACCGACGAGACCTTCCTGCAGTGTGGACAACGTGCCAAGGCATTGTGAAAGGTGTTAAACTGTAAAATAAAAGAGAACAGAAAAGAGAGAGAGAGAGAGTAAGAGATAAGTTTCAGTGATATTTGATGACAGCAGAGCGAGAGCAGACAGAGTTATGTTAAAGTGTGCTGAGTGTAAAGTTACAGTTTTAAATGCAAGTTTAAGCTGTTAACAGCAGACGCTGCTAAATGAAGCCGCTGTTAGCAGCAGACAGAGCAATGTTAAGCTTACTGCAGAGGCTGCTGTACAAAGCGTAGTTGTTAATGTCAGACAAAGTTATGTTAAGATCGAATGTTACTGTTGTAGGTGTTAAACAAAGCTGCTGCTGTTAACAGGCAGAATTATGTTAAAATGATCTTAACAGTAAATAACATTGCTGTTATATTTGAACTTCTCGAAAAGCGTTTTAACAATTTCTGATGAAGATTTTATGCATTATTATAGTCAACACTTGCAAACTTACCAAAAATGTATCAGAGCAATGACCACAGGTAACACGGCACATGCCCGGCATAGTGGGCACTGGCGGTGTAACTGGGCTTGGAGCCAGATTAATAATACGCTTGCAATTAGGCCTTGGACAAGCGATACGTTGCGATGAGCTCTTACAGATTAAGAGACAATTACATGGGCAACGTACATACTTCTTACCAGGTGGTGCATTCCTTATCGGCTACAAATAGAAAAATTACAAATTTAATAAATTTTTTTTGTAAAAATAAATTGAAAAAAATGCAAATGCATTGACTTACAGTTGCCTCATTACAATGAGTACACTTGACAACATGTTGTTCACGTTTAGTTGTAATGTCAATCATATTTTGACATACGCGACAGGTAACCATTGGCACACCGCTTGTGCCACTATTCTGATAAGGCGGTGGCAATTCATCGGGTCCAATGAATTGTGCAGTGCTGCCTGCAAATGCAAGATAATAAAATATATAAGGTCAAAGATATTAATGTTAAATGTCTTTAACCTTTAGTGTAGATCAAATACATCTTGTTGCAGTTGCAATTGTTGTTGCACTGCACAACAGCAACAGCAATAGCAGCAGCAGTAACATTTCTGATACTGTTCAAAGATTAAAATTAAGATGATCGCCATCGCCATCAACTGGGCTAATAACTTGACATTTTGTGCCAGGCTTAAAAAAAATTGCATAAATAAAATGAAAACCTTGTAAATCTCTCGCTTGGCAATAGAAGTGAATTCATTGTTTATATTCTTGACAGATTCAGTAACAAAGAATTTACCGCAAAACACAGTAAAAAAGATGAAGCAGAAGCAGCAGCAGCAACAGTTGCAGTTGTTGTTGTCTGCAATTGCCGCTGCTTCTGACTTCTGCCTGACAACGATAGTGAAAAGTATTTGTATGACTCATAACAACGTTTTTTTCTGCCTTGACATCGCGCGTCTGCTGTTGCTGCTGCTGCTGCTGTCGTTGCCATTTCTGTTGCTGTTGCTGATTAACAGCTGGAAAAAAATATAAATAATCGACATTTACCGATTCTACCGACTTCACAGCATTTACGGTGATATGAGAGAGAGGAGGAACATGAACATAAACAAAACAAAAATAATAATAATAATAATTATAATAATAAGTGAAAGCCTTGTAACACTAGACGAACTTTGCATACACTAACAAAACTGATAAATTAAATATTATATTCAAGTATTTGTATTTCTTCTTTTTTTTTTTTGTTTATTATTGCTCATAATTTCTTATCGCAAATTTTTTTTTTGCTTTTGTTTTGTTTTTGTTTTTAATACTTCATGAATAAAAACTTGAAATTGATCAAGATAATAAAAAGAAAATAAAAAGTAACAAGTAAAAACGTAAATTATCAATTAATTGATAACTATATAAATTTTATTCGTGAACGTGATTTATGTGTAAAAAATATACAAATTGTAAAAAATGTATAACAATAATTTTTATTAAGATTTGTGGGGAGGGGGGGTAGAGAATATAACTTCCTATATGCAGATCAAACTTGACACAAATTTCATTTGTAATGCAACGACTTTTTTATTACTCTATAAATTTTCTACCCCAGTTACAATTAATTTTGCAAATTATTAAAAATAATAAAAATTTGATTGCGAATTTTTTTGTGCGATGCGACAAAATCACATGAGCATCAAATTACAAAAAAAAAAAAAAAACTTTCTGCGTATCGCGCATAAACAACATGCGGAAAAAGTTATTGCGACACACGCCCACACCAATGTGTAAAGCACAGGCTCCACCCTATCACATACCACAATATAATGACTCAGAGTTTTAGGAAGTGTGAAAATCTAAACATAAACTAAGATACAAGATACCGACCGACCAACCGTCGAAGGTCTATAAAACGTAGCAACTCTTAAAAAAGAAAAAGAAAATCACAGTGACTGCAAAAGTAGAGCGCACACTTGTTGGGCTTCCAAACCGGAGATTGGAGACAAACAATCGGACACCCGCATATGTTCAAATACATATACATATATATCTAAACACATATAGTTGTCACATTGTATGTTCAGGGGGGGGGGGGGGGATTTCAAGAGGTAGCGCAAACACGCATAAGCGCTAGTTAATAAGTTGAATGGACTTTGCTTTTTCATTTATAATCATATTATATATTTTTTTACATACCATCTTCATTATTTGCCAAATTGCTGGAGATGGGATTTTCAGCACCTTCATCCGGTGGCGAGGTATACGATTGTGGTGCATCCCTGTTGATCAAACTTTGTCTCTCCGGATCACCCATATCGGCGTTAGTTGCTCTTCTTAATATATTTCTCTCTCTCTTTTTCGCTTTCGTATTAGCACAAATGCACAACTCCCGTTAGTAATGCACTTAAATTGCGTTGTTGCTGTTGTTGTTGTTATCGCTGCTGCTGCTGCCGCTGCCGTTTCGTTTTATGCACCGCAACGCAAATGCTTCAACTGCAAATAGTTAAAAAAAAAAAGAAGAGAAAAAAAAAACGGCACTTGGTTTATTTTACTATTAATATGCTTAAATTGCACATTTTCATAGCAGCTCAATCAAGTTCTTCTTTGTTTGATGCACGATGCACCATGGCTTTGTATTCTTTTCTCTTTTTTCCTCCTACATTGTTGTTTTTTCTTTTCGTTTTACACTCGCTTTTTTTTTCGCTACTGCTTTTCTGTTGAATCCTCCCTTTTCGGCATGCGCCGCAATAATCAATTTTATTGCCATTTCAATAGGAATATTTTTATTGGATTAGCATACCAATTTGATATTTAAGCACATTTATGTTTTGTATAAACAATAGTGCTAAATTGTTTAATGTTTGTATGTTTATTTTTGTTTTTTTTATTGTGCTATATTTTACCTTATTTTGTTGAAATTGCACTGCTTCTGCCGTCGACGCACATTTGAGTCAGGTGGCCACACTGGCTAATTTACTGTCGTTCACAATAGTCAACATCTGCCGCATAATGCAACACTGTAACAGTCTGTACAACACTGTCAGCATAGAGTTGTTGCTCAGCTGATGCGTTTGTTTTCTGTTTACATTTTCGCGCTCCAATATTTAACAATGTCACAAAGAAAGACAAAGAAGCGATTAATTGAAACAGAATCCAATCATAATAATAATAATAAAAGTAATTCCAGCGATACAGAAACACAAGAAATAAATTACAGCTTACGATATAAAGCTCGACATCGTAAGTTAACGAAATGCTTTTCCTACAGTCCTCTGCCAGTGCAGATCATTGAAGATGGCGACACGCAATTTCTAACGGGGAATACAAGTGCAATGCGTAATATAACATTAAATGCACAACAAATAATTGATGATAATTCAGATATTGATGTCGATACTGATTTTTATATATCAAATGACAGTAGCAGCAGTGATGGTACAACAAAGAAATTAATAAAATATCCTGCACGTTCATTGAACAAAAATGATTTGATTGTACAAAAAGTAATACGTAGACATAAAACTCATACAAAGGAAATTAAATATAAAATCAATACAACAATGTAAAAAAAAAAAGTAATAATAATATAATATGTAAATAATTTAAGAAAAATAGTTAAAAAAAAAAATAATAAGCATTGCATTTGAAATTCAACTGCAATAAAAAAAAAAAAAAAACAAAAGCATATCGTGTACACTTGCACACAGGGTTGATTACTATTGATAGTTTACAACACTGCAGCGCCAGGGCTACAGGTTGGTTCGTTTTGTGTATTTTGGAGTAGTGGTAAATTTTTTTTACGGGCATAACAAATTTTTATGCGGTTTTTGTATGTAAATAAACCAAAGTAAACGTAGTCAAAGAATTTGTAAAGTGTAAGTGTAATGCACAAAAAAAAGTATTGTTAATAATTATTTATTTTGCATCATGGCAAAATGAGGCGTGTGAAATAATGTGTGTGTGTGCGATGATTTCATTTCATTTTTTTTTTTTGTGTGCTGCTGCTGCTGCGCGTCGTTGTTGTATTGGAAACTTCGTCGTATCTTTGCATCGTCTTGTTGTTGTTGTTGTTGTTGTTGCTATTCTTGTTGTAGCTGATATTGTTTTTGTTACTGCTGTTGTTGTTGTTGTTGTATTAGTTGTTGGCTTAGGTACGGGAAATGCGGAGCCAATGTGGCGGCGACGTCAGCGACGCGCAGAAATGTTTATTTAGCTGCCAGAGCACAGCGTGCGCTGTGTGTGATGTAGGGCGGCAAGTAACAACAACAATAACAATACCAACAACTATAACAACAATAGAAAATGAAAACAACAAAAGTAACGACAACAACAACAATGTCTAAAGAGAGAGAGAACACCTGTTTCCTAATTGATTTTTCACATTTTCTCACTCAACGCTTTCAGATCATCATCGACTTAACTTACTGCAACAACTGTGTTTTGGCATTATTTATTAGTAGAACAGAATAAAAAAAAAATAAAAAAAAAAATGAGAAAACAATTAAAATATAAATAAAATCAAATGTGTAAAAAGAGTTCCACAAAACATAAGCTACAAAACGGCCAACAAGAAAAAAAAAAACGAATTTGTTTAGTAAAAAAAAAAAATAAAAAACAAAAACAAAATTTTAGCAAAAACAATTTATCAACGAACGAAAAAAAATTCAAACGTAGTTTGACCACCGACAAATTAACAACAACTATTTAGTGACTGAGGCCGTGGGAGAGGGGTATAGAGAGAGAAAAAGATATTAGAGAGAGAGAGGGAAAGGGAAAGTAAAACATAAACTATGGAAGCGCCGCCAATGTTCAACAGTGTGGAAGATGAGTGCAGATATTGGAAAGAACGTTCAAAACAATATCATAAAGAGTAAGTAGTCTCTAAAGAGAGAAAGAGATAGATAGATAGAGAGAGAGAGAGAGTGTGATTATTAATAATTGTTGATATTTTTTTTTTTTTGCATTGCATTTACAGATGGACAGATGTTAAACAAGAATATGATGAATATGTTGAACAATCAAGAGAAATGGAAGCTGAAATGGATGCAACATTGGAGCAAAAACAAAGTATAATTAAAGATCTCAGAGCTAAGCTAAATATGTTAGAGAAAGAGAATGATTCACTTAAGGTTAGTGACTACTAAAACAAAGCTTTCTCTATATTTTTCTATAATTTTCTAATTTTTTTCTATTTTTTTTTTCATTTAAAGCTCAAGCTGGAAACACAGGGCATTGAGGTGTCAAATTTGGACAAACAGCTAGAGACAGTGAAAAAAGATCGTGATTCAATGAAAGATTATCTGCGACAATTGGAGCAAAAAAATGATGATCTAGAGCGTGCACATCGTATACTCAATGAGAGCATGGTAGACTTTGAGAAAATGTTAGACAAAGCCTATGAAAAGAATGCAATCCTTGAAATGGAAGTCGATGAAAAAGAAATGTTGCGTGAAAAATTGCAACGATTAATGGATGAGACCCGCGGTATATTAACTATTATTTATAATTAAAAAAAAAAAAAATTATTTATATATATATTTTTGTTATATTTTGTAGATTTAAAACAAGAACTTAATGTTAAAGCACGTTATACGCCTGGTAATACAAATGGAACAACAACAACAGGAGGAACAGGAACAGCGACAAGTGCAATGAATTCATCAGCATCATTACCTAATGGCATTTGTCCAATATCAAATGGTGATATATTATTGCAACATGATAATAATGCAGCTGCAACAGCAGCAGCAGTAGCAACAGTAGCAACAACAAAGGCAACAAGCATCAGTGTCAGTGCATTAAATGATCATCAAATGAGTTTAGCAAATAGAAACGAATATAATCATCAACAGAATTCGCTTAAAAGTAAGCTAATGCGTGTACTTAAATTAACTAAAAAAAAATCATGTCGCATTATTAAGCCCGCCACCACCACCAACACCACCACCATCACCACCAATACAAATTGTTTATAACACAACACACAAAAAAAAAATTACAAAAGAAAACTAAAAGAAAAAACAACTACAAAAAAAAGTGCAGCATAAAGTAGGCAAAAATTTTATATTAAAATTTTTTTTTTTATGTATTTTTATTTTTATTTTATAATTGTATAATTTAAGCTTTATACATTTTTTTTTAAATTATTTTTTTTTTTTTAATAATTTTTTTTTGTAAATTCAAAATTATTAAAATGTGCAAAGAAAATATTTTTTTTTTTTTGGCATTTTAGGCAAAAGCTTAAATTATCATTATGTCTTTATGTGTGTGTGTGTTGTGTTTTGTCTCTGTCTCTCTCTGTGTGTGTGTATTGTATTTATATATGTTTTGCAATTAATTTAACAACATTTATTATTTATTTATTAATTAATTTGTCTTTGTGTTTGTGTTTGTGTGTGTGTGTGGCGCCACTGTCTTATCTAATATTTGAAAAGATGAAAAAACTAACAAAATGTTATGCACATTTTTTTTTTTTTGTCTGTTCCCATTTTTCTTTTTGCAGATCCCGAGAACCTTATCAATGGCAATGCTATGAATGCCAGCTCCCGTGCCACGGCGCTTAACATTGTTGCCGATATGTTAAGAAAATTGAACGTAAGTTTTTTTTTCCCATCCATTATGTTAATTATATATATGTTCCTGTAGACTTTACTATCTATGCATGATCTGTAAGTTTTATAGCAGCAATAACTATAACTAATTTTTATATGCTTGCAAAATGTGTTTGAAGTTTTGTTTAGTAATTTGTAAAAACTATAAGTAAGCTTGGCATATTCTATATATATAGTGTATATATATATATATATTCTTCTTCCGATTTCAACTTTATAAAACTTTCTGTTTTTCTCAATTCTTAATAAGTTGCAGCTCTTAAAACTTAGCAGTTTTACTTTCTTTTTCTTTCTTATTACATTTTTTTTTATATATAACTCGATTTCAGTCAGATCGTAGCACTATAGCATTTAGTTGCCAGAGCAATTAATGCTTGTAAATTCATTTTTTGTATGGCAAACTTTGTTATTTATTAAGCTAAACATTTGAAATTTGCTGTAGTTAAGTTTAGTGTTGACTAAAACTTGTCTGCCAAATTTGCTATAGATCGGACAACTATATCCTATCCTATAGCTGTCATAGTAAAATTCATTCAAAAATTTAGTTTTTGTATGGGAAATTTTTTTGTTTATTAAGCTACAACAATTGAAACTTTTATGAATTTGAGTTTATTAATATCTGGAAACTTTCTGCCAAGTTTGCTATGCAGATCGGACAACTATATCCTATATCTGCCATAGTAAAATTCATTCAAAAATGTAGTTTTTATATGGGAATTTTTTTTGTTTTTTAAGCTAAACAATTGAAACTTTAAGAATTTGAGTGTTTTAATATCTTAAAAATTTCTGCCAAGTTTTATGTAGATCGGACAACTATATCCTATAGCTGCCATATTAAAATGCATTCAAAAATTTAGTTTTTGTATCGGAATTTTTTTTGTTTTTTTAGCTACAAAATTGAAACTTTTAGAATTTGAGTTTATTAATATTCTGAAAATTCCTGCCAAGTTTGCTACAGATCGGTGAACTATATCCTATAGCTCTCATAGTAATATTCAGTTGAAGATTGAAACAAAGTATGAAAAAATTTGGAAAAAATTGCAAGTTTGAAGATTTTTAATTATTTTGTAAAATTACTGCCAACTTTACGATAGTTCGAGAAACTATAGGATATAGCTGTCATTAAATTTGACTATGACAAAAACTTAAAGCTTTTGCAAGCATATAAAAAGCTTCGACTTATGGAATTTATTTTTTTTTTTTTTTATTATTTTTTTTTTGTTTTCAATTTATGCTTTTTATGTTTTTCTATGGCTTTTGTTTTGTGTGTTTTGTGTTTATGTTTTTTTGTTAGCTTTTGTTTTGTTTATTTTATGCGTTCATTATGTTTTTAGTGGGACAAGGCCTTGTTATGTCCTGATTGTCAAAAGTTTCATTGCATTTGTGTGCGTGCTGCTGCAACATTGCCATCGCCAGGCAGTAACAGCAGCAGCAGCAATGAGACTAGTCTATTTCGTCGCGCCTTTGGTGGCGGCAATGTCAACAGTAACAGCAGCAACAGCAGCAGCACTGACAGCAATATCAACAACAACAACAACAGCAATGATAACAACAGCAACAACAGCAACAGCAGTAATAGAAGCAGCTGGACAACTGATTGCAATGCTGCAGTGCGTCGCAGCAGTTTAAGTAGCCTGCAATTTGGTACAAATATTTTTAAACGCTTTGCGGAACGCATGCGCAGCATACAGGATACATTAGAGCCACAAACAGAAACAGAAGAAGCTGCTGCTACTGCTGCTCTTGCTGCTGCTGCTGTTGCTGTTGTTGTGCCACAATCGGAGTTGACTGCTGAGCCTCAGGCATAGCCAGACGCGCTTGATGCTTGATGCCTTGCCTGATGTCATATTTTATTTTTATTTATTTATTTTTTTTTTTGTGATTTACAATTATCTTAAAACGAAAACGAAAACTGAACAAATATTTTTTTTTTGTAATATTATTTTTAATTTTGCTTTTGGCTTTTTACAAATATTTATTTATTTTTTTTTTAATATATTTTTATATATATTTTTTTTTATATGACGCTTGCATTTATTTTAATTGCTTTCGTTAATAAATTATTTATATTTCAATGTAATTTCAATTTGTTTTTTGTTTTTTTCATTGTTTTCGTATTTGTCTTTGTCTTCTTTACATTCTTCTTCTTCTTCTTTGTGTTGTTTTGTTATTGTTGATTTTTGCAAAATATTTTTCTTTCATCTATATTTAAATTGTTCTTGCTGCTGGCTAATGAAAAATACAAAAAAAAAATAAAAATTTGCTTTTGCTTTACATTTTTTTTTTTATTTTTTTTTGGCCGCTGCGCTAACAGACAATGGAAACAAAACTGAAGACATATCGAGGACATACACAACAATCAATGCAACCGCGTCAATGACACGCCGCCGGCGCAGCTGGACTGCAACAGCTGGAAATGGAATTAGAGATGGAGATGAAAATGGATATGAAAATGGAAATGGAAATGGAGCTAGATTTGGGATTAAAGGAGCAATCAAAATCTCTGCTGCTGGCTGGACATGCATGTCAACAATTAACGCTGGAGGCGGATTAGCAGCTGCGCTTGCCACAATTGGCAACAACACTAACAACAATAACAACAACAACAACAACAACAAACAAACAAAATATTCTGTTAATGTTTACAGTTTGCAGTTGAAATTTCTTGTTCCAAGTTTTCAAGTTTCTAGTTTTTTTATTTTTCATTGATTTTTAATTTTCATACAAATTTTTGAAGAAGTATTTATAGAAAATGTTTTTTATTTTTTTCTCTTTTTTTTATTTATTACATTCTTCAAAAAATATTGTGTATACAAATTAATGAATTAACGTTTATTTAGCGTTAATAACAATAACAAAAAAAAAAAAAACATACATAAATAATTATAAAAATTATTTACATCGTATGTTTTTATATTTTTTTTTTTGTTTATTGTTTTTTTTTTCTCTCTATGTTGTCGTGTCAACAATTGACAGTCGACACTCCCCCGCCCACAGCATCTAACGCCTTATTAAGTAAATCTTACAATTTTTTTAGTAATTAAGTCGAAAAAAAAAAAATATTTATCTGAAAAAAAAAAATCTTAAAGAAAACGAAAAAAAAAACAAACAAATTATTGATGATTTTCATGTTAAAAACAAACAAAAAAAAAAGCGAAGAAAAAAAAAATTTGTTAAAAAAAAGTTTATGTTGAAAGTTAAAATGGCGCAAAAAAAATCCATGAGAAAACTTGTAGTATAAAGAGAGAAGAATAATAGAGTAGAAGGAGTAAAAGAAGAAGTAGAAGTAGTAGAAGAAAAAAAAAAACAAAAATAAAATAAAAGTCATGTCCCGAAGAACATAAACTGGTACATGTACAATATATATAAATATACTATTATCAACGACTATATATATATATATATATATATATATCCAATATACTAACACTAATATATGCTATATATATATATATAAATTTTTGGACATGACTGATTTTTAGGGTATAAGATACAGTATGCTATATGATATGTCGCGCAGCTTTTTATGTGTAGAAATTGCACATGAAAAACAAGAAAAAAACAAGAGAAAAAAAAAAATAATTAAAAATTTTACAGCTGAGTTCGAAAGTATTACAGAACCCTAATAATAAATGCAACAAATACTCGTAGAAATTAAAGAGCATATATAATAATAACAATAGAGAGACAGAGCAAGAGAGAGAGAGAGAGAGAGTGAGCGAGAAAGAAAGAGAAATGAAAGCGTGTAACGATTAACAATTTAAAAACAAAAGACAACAGAATTATATAAAAAAAAAATACAAAAAAAAATTTACAATTTGTTAAAAATAAATATTCTGACTATAAATATTTTTTGTGGCACAAATCGTTGTTACTACCCTCGCACATAGCACGCCCCTCCTTACACTCTCGCCTAAACTAGAAACTCTCACTAAAACTACATTTATTTAGTTAAAATTTACATACAAAATTTCCAACAACAAAAAGAAAAAGAAAGAAAAAAAAACAAAAAACAATAATTAAACAGAAGGATTTATAAATTGTTAATTTTACTATAATTTTAATTTTAATTTTTAATTTAAATTTAAATTATAATTATTATTAATTATTAAATCTTAATTATTAATTATTGTAAATGTATTAAACGAAAAAAAAAAAAACAAAAACAAACACACACGCATATATTATATATAAATAAACAGATGATTAGTTTTTAATAGAAAAAAAAACAAAAGAAATTATGCAAAAAAAATTTATTTACAAGTCAATTTTTAACCTCAAATTCGTTGCGTTGATTTGTTTGTCATTAATGTCAACCTCAAAGTCAACATTAGCATCAAAGTCAACGTCAACGTCAGCGACAACGTCAACGTCAACTTATGCGTCAGTTCCTTTGTCTAGCTAAGTGCTGCGGTCTGCGCCTCGACGCTCTGCGCTCTGTGCTCTTCACTCTTCACTCTTCTCATGTGCAGTAAATAATTAATTGGCGAAAAATATTTGCTTTAATTTAGCAAAGAAACGCGCGCTCGCGCTGCGTCAGTGGCTATGCCAAGGACAGAGATGCTCACACTGACAAATACACACACGCACATGCACATGCTCTCATTCCACATGCAAAACGCAGCGCAGCGCAGAGCGGAGAGTGGCAGAGAGAGAGAGAGACGTGCAGGCAGGCAGTCAAAGCATTTGCTTGCACTTGAAACTCCCATAAGCTTTTGTCGCTGCTGCAGTTGCTGCGCTGTCACTGCCGCTGTCGCTGCAGCTTTTGTCTTTTTTGTGTTTTGCTTTTGTTTTGTTTCTTTTTGATTTGATTCCCCTGCGGCATTTTTTAGTACATTTTGTGCAAAGCTTTACCCCAAGCAAAAAATAAAATTATGCTCTGTGAAGGTGAACAACAAGAAATGAAGCTGCTGCTGTTGTTGTTCTTGTTGTTGTTGTTGACCTTGTGACAGCCAAGGATTTATGTAGCGTGGAGTTGCGACAGAGAAGAGAGAGAGAGATGGGTAGCGTAAGCTGTAGGTGAACTGAAGCTGTAGGCGCTTGCTTAGCTGACGACATTGAGCGCTAAGCTAATGAAAGTGCTTTGCTTTTTCTTTTACTTTTCTTTTCGTTTTTTTTTTTGCACGGGTTACGCGCCGCGACGTTGAGTAGCGATAGCGGCGTCGCCATTTGCCATTGAGAGTGCATATACATATATATTTTGCACAAGCCGCATAAAATAAAAAGTGGCAGTGAAGCTTTTATCATACATATAGAGCGTAGCACTTACATTTTGTTGTGTTCATACACAATAAGACATGCACGTACATGCACGCACATGCATTGTCGCCCACACACACACAGTGTGTCTGCATTGTTTATTTTGTCGCATGAAGCTGTAAAGCTGATACTCCTAGAACAGGCTAAAGGTTACAGGGTGTTGCTGCAGGGAGGGAGAAGCACAGGGTGTTGGTTTTGCTTGCAGCTTGCAAGCCATAAGCGGATTGCGAATCGCACAATGCAATTGCCGTTTGAAAAATAAAAATAAAAAAAAAATGAGCAAAATATACAATGCCAGGCAGCCATTGTCTATGTATTTATGTGTGTGTGTAAGTGCATGGCTTATGCATGCTTGTATGTGTGTCTCTCTCACTCCCATACTCACTCGCTTTGTATTTAAGCTGCGTATTTTGAAAAGCAATTTGAAGAATTTTTCCATGCTGTCGCTTGATGAACTTCCTTTGGGACCAAACGCAACTAATTAACTGCGAAAAAAGCTCACAACAACAACAACAACAACAAGCATAAGGACACCTACTGTGCGCTGAGGTTGGGGAGGTTGTTGTAGGCATGAAAATAGGCCGATGCCAAGGTGTCGACAAGCTACGCGCTGGTTTTTAGCTAACAGCCAAACAATTCGCAAAGCAGCCAAAAAAAAAAAAAAAACAGCAAACTTTTCAAACCAACAACAAAAGCAGAGAAAAAGCAGCAGCAGCAACAGCAAATTTTTTTTGGCAAACATTTGGAAGCTCAAGTGTAATTGTTTTCGCATAAAAATGTTGCCAAACAGCTCGTAAAGAAAAAAAAATAAAAAGAAATCAAATAAAGCTTGAACGAAGCTTCAACGGAAAGTTTTTTTTTTTTTTCACTGTGGAATTTTGGCATCTTATCTTTTGTATACAGGGTGTTGCATTTTGTGTACTTTCAACTTTGAGCAACACACAAAAAAAAGGGTTAAAAATTGAAATAGCAAAAATATAAATAGCATAAAAGTGAAAGAGAGAAAGAGAGAGAGAGAGAAATTCTTAACTCATGCCAAATTTTTGACACTTGCATGAAAATGAAAAAATTGACAGCAAAAAAAAAATAAAAAAATTTTTACAAGAATTTTCGGTGATAATTTTCTTCTTGGAGTAAATATAATAAAGTGTGAAATGGGTTGTCGACAAAATATTTCTGACAGTTTTCTATGGAAATAAATTTTTATTGACAGTGCAAAGACAACAGATTAAACTGTAGTTTAAGAAAAATTTATATAGGAAATTTTTATATATATTTTTAACAGTCATAATATTCATTTTTTAAAGTGCTGTGGAAAACTAGTTGAATGCTAAAACTGTTTTCTTATATTTCTCAGTTTGTTTTTTAAATTTATGTTAATTTCCTAAAATATTTTGCACTTTTTTCAATATTTTTTAAAGAAAAATTAAAATTTATTTTTTTTATTAAGTTTTTATTTATTTTAATAATAATGTAGATAAATCAATGCTAGAAAATGTTTATTTAATTTTTAAAATAATTTCAAACATATTCCACAATTTTTAAATATAAAAATTTCAAAAAAATATTTTTTAAAATTTTTTTTTATAAATTTTTAATAAACTCTTTAAACATTTTATTTTATTTGTCTCATATTTCCCAGCGGATACCGTTTTTTAATTTATGTTGATTTTCAAAAATATTTTCAACATTTTTCAATATTTTTTTTAAAGAAAATGTAGTATTAATTTTTTTTATTCAGTTTTTTGAATTTTAAATTTTAAAAAAATATTTTTTAAATTTTTTAAAAAACTTTTTAACATTTTTATTTCATTTATTTCATATTTTTCCAGCATTTTTCCAAAATCTTCAAGAAAAATCAATGTTAGAAAATTTTTGAAAAATTAGTCGTAGTGAAGAGCTAGATTATTCAGATATTCCAGCAACATGCAGTTTCAATCATTAAAAACAAAAATAAATTACATTTTATTTAATATTAAAAATATTTTCCTCAATTTTAAAAGATAAATAAATTTAAACATTTTAACAATAAATTTTAAAATTTTTTTAAAAACAACTTTTAAAGAAAACTTCTTAATATTTTGTTAAAAACATTTTTAACATTTAAAAACAAATTTTTGAAATTTTTTTTTGAAAATCTTTCGAACATTTTTTGGAAAATTTTTTAAAAATTTCTTGGAAATTTTTTTTAAAAATTTCTTGGAAAATTTTTAAAAATTTTTTTTGGAAATTTTTTTAAAAATATTTTTAAAATTTTTTAAAAAAATTTTTAAATTTGTATAGTAAATTATTTTGTTTCTGCTCAGAGAAATTGAAAATAATTCAAAATTTTTATTATTTTTTTTTTTTTTTAAAGAATTTTAAAGAAATTTTAAAATGTACACCCTGTGTAGCAGTAAATGCAAAATAGAAAATCCTTGAATATTTTTAAACGTATTTTTAATAAAGATTTCAAAATTGAAAGAAAGAAAGAGAAAAAAAAAAACAACTAGAAAACAGCAACATTTATTTATTATTTGAATAAATGATTTGTAAAATCTCAAGGGAATTTAATTGACTTCAAACAGTTTAAAATTTATGACAATCATTTGCTTAATGAGCACACCCTGTGCTTATGGCTCTGTGCTTATGCCTCTGCTTATGTCTGTGCCTGTGCCTGTGCCTCTGCTTGTTCCTGTGCCTCTGCCTGTGCCTGTGCCTCTGCCTTGGTGCTTAGGGTGCTTAGTGCTGCTGTGCTGCTGCTGCTGTTTTGCGGCTGTTGCTGCCACTGTGGTGCTGCTGCTGTTGCTGTTGCTGGTGCTGCTATATCTACCGCGTGTATTTTTGGCATTTACACACTTTAAATATTTAAAATACGCGACGATGGAATAATAACGCGGCCAAAAGTAAATGCTAAACGGAAGCAGCGACGCAGCGCAGCGACGCAGCGCAACGATGATGTTGTGGATAAACTTGTGTGTGTGTGTGTGTGTGTGGATAAAGCCTAGGGATGTGGCTGCTGTGACTGTGGCTGCTGCTGCTGGTGTGTGTGAGAAAGAGAGAGAGAGAGGGAATGGAAGTGCTGCTGGGGTTGGGGAAATGGTTAGTCGTGTCCGTGTAAACGTTATGGTCTTGGCCTAAACATCAAACAAAATCGATATGTGGGCGGCGGTGTTAATGTTTATGTTGTTGTTGTTGTTATGCTTTGCTGCTGTTATTGCTGTTGAGTGTGTGTACGTGTTGTGTATGTGTGCATGTGTGTGTGTGTGTGTGTGTGTTTGTGATTTTTGGCATAAACAAGCAATGTAGACTTATACATATAGCAGCAGCAACAGCAGCAATGGCAATGGCAAAAAGCAACAGGCCAAAAAAAAATATAAAGCAAAGAGAAGACAACTGGCAAAAAAAAATAGGCGTGGCATGCCCCACAGGTAAACTGAACGCTGAATTTTTTTTTTTGCTTTTGTTTGAACGCCGCAGGACGCTCATTTTTCGTAATGAGTTTTGCCTATGTGCCAGGTGGATGCCAAATAGCAGCAGCAGCACCAGGACATGCACAAAAAAAATACCAAAAAAATACCAAAAAAAAAAACAAGCAACAAAATCAACGGCAAAGCAAACAGCAACAGCAACTGAAGGCATATAGAAAAATTTTTTTTGCTGCTTTTGGGGATATTTTCATTTTTTTTTTTTGTTTCCTGCAATAATAAAAAAGAGAAGATGATGAAGAAGAAGAAGAGGAAGAAGTAGAAAAAACGGCATAATTTGCTTTAATACACAACGAGACCTTTTTTTTCACACATCTCTCTACTCTACTGTCTCGCTCTCTCCTTCTTTCGCTCTCTCTCTCTCTCTCTCGCTCTCTCTCTCTTTAGTTCACACACTCCCACACACACACTCTCTCTCTCTCTCTCTTTCTCCCTTTTACACATGTGTTAGACAGCGTGTGAAAGCAAGCTAGCATGCGTGTGTGTGTCTCTGTGTGTGTCTCTCTGTGTGTGTGTGTCTGTGGCTGTGTGTCTGTGTCTCTGTGGCTGTGTCTCTGTGTGCGTGTCTCTGTGTGTAAAAGTATAAAACACCGGAGGTCATGTCGACGCTTGTTAACAGCAGGCAATGTCAGTAGCATCGCAAACGCCAGCATCGCATCTTACGTCGTCGTCGTCGTCGTCAGCCTCAATATCAGCATTGACTTTAACTTTAGCTACCTCTGTCTCTCTGTGTGTCTGTGTGTGTGTGTGTGTGTGTGTGTGTGTGTGTCGCGCCTGCTTATAGCTTTTGCTCTTTGCCTTTGTCGTTGCCATTGTCGTTGTCGTTGCCGTTGCCGTTGCCTTTGCCATTGCAAAACTGTCTCTGACTGTGTTACTGTTGCTGCTTCAGCTTCAACTTCATCTTTTACTGCTGCTGCTGTTGCTGCTGTTGCTACTGCTGCTGTTGCTGCTACTGCTGCTGCTACTGCTACTGTTGCTGCTGTCTCTGCGATTTACCTCGACCTTTACCTTTAACTCTGGCATTGGCATTGTCTTTGTCTCTGTCTTTAGTTGCTGTCTCAGTCTCAATCTCAATCCTAGCCTTGTCCTCAATCTTTGCTGCTGCTGCTGCTGTTGCCTTTTTTTTGTAGCTTTGTCAGTTCCGCTTGAATCGCAGACTTAGCTTCAGTTTCAGTGTCAGACTTTGCCTCAGACTTTGCCTCATACTCTGCCTCTGACTCTGCGTTTGTCTCAACTTCCGTCTTCACCTCCACTTCCACCTCCACCTCTGTCTCTTTAACTGTCTTCTGACTCTGCTTTCCTCTCTGCCTTTGCCTCTGTCTACGTCTGCCTTTGTCTCTGCCTGCTGCCTTCTGCCTCTGCCCTCTTCCCTCTGCCTCTGCCTATACCTTCTACTTCTGTCTCTGCCTTTTGCCTCTGCCTTCTACCTCTAGTTTCTGCTTCTTCCGTCACTGCTTTTTGCCGCTGCCTTTCTCTCTTCCGTCGTCTCTGCCTTCTGTCTCTGCCTTCTGCCTTCTGCCTCTGCCTTCCGCCTCTGCTTTCCACTCTGCCTTCTGTCACTGCCATTGCCTCTGCCTTCTACCTCTGGCTTCTGATTCTGCTTCTTCCGCCTCTGCCTTCCGCCTCTGCCTTCTGCCTCTGCCTTCTGTCTCTGCCTTCTGTCTCTGCCTTCTGCCTCTGCCTTCAGCCTCTGTCTACTGCCTTCTGTCTCTATCTTTACCTTCTGCCTCTGTCTCTGCCTCTCGTCTCTATCTCTCTCTCTCTCTCTCTCTCTCTCTCTCTATCTCTCTATCTCTCGCTCTCTCTCTGTCTCTAGCTTCCTCCATGTCTCCTTCTCTCCTCTCTTTGCCTCTTCCGCTCTTTGACAATCTTCACCTTCACCTTTGCCTTTACTTTCTTCCTTGTCTCTTTGCCTTTCACCTCTGCTGTTGCCTTTGGCTGCCATCATCATTAGCTTCATCATCATCATGCTCATTGCCTTCATCATCATCATCATCATCATGCTCGTCGTCGCCATCTTTTTTTTTTTTTTGTACTTTAGCCAACTTCCGGCTGACATTACATCCGTTAGCAGCCTTTGGGCAGCTATAAATAAACGAGCAGCGATTTTCAAGTGTAAATTTGTTCGCATTTGTGAATGAATTTGATTACATTGCAAATTGATTGTTGCAAGTGCCACAGAGAACATTTGTTGCAAGCTGTCTGCTCGATGTTTGATCAATCGAACATTGCATAGCATAGCTGCATTAATTGAATGTGGAAGTTGATAACATGCCTTGCCACCGCCTGCCACGCCCAATGCTTGACTACTTGACGCCTTCTGCTACTTGTGTCACTTGCCTTGCTTTGTAACCGCAACATCATTAACAGACATTGCAATACACAAAGAGATAGAGACAGAGAGAGTGAGAGGGAGAGGGAGAGTGTGTCTCTGAGAGAGAGAGAGAGAGAGAGTGTGACAAGTTGAGAGATTTAATTAAATTGAATTGGCCAATGGCGCAAAAGGACAATTGCAATTTCAGCGTCCTTTTGCAACGTTTTCAATTGCGTTTCACAAGTCAACTTAACAGTTGCTCTAACTGTGTATGTGTGTGTGTCTCTGTGTGACTGTGTGTCTGTCTGTCTGTCTGTGTGTAAAGTGTAGTTTTGTATGCATTTGATTTGCAAGCTGCTTCAATTAGTTGCCACAATCTGTTGCAATTTTGCTAATTGCTGCTAAGACAACAACAATTTTATTTATACATTTATCTACCACTCACTCTCTCTCTCTCTCTTCCTCTCTCTCTCTCTCTCTCTTTCTCTCTTTATCTTGTACGTGTAAATATTTTTAGCTTTTTTCTAGCTAGCATTTTTTGTTGTTGCTTTGCAGCCTTACAAAATGTTGCCCCAAGTGTAAGAAAAAAAATACAAAAAAAATCAAATAAATAAGAGAAAGCGTGAAAGAGAGAGTGAGAGCGAGAGAGAGAGCGAGTGAGAGAGATAGAGAGAAAAGAAAAAAGTTTTTATGGCTCCCAAGGAGGCAAAAACAAAAATGTTAAAAAAAACCTTGCACCTTGGCGTCTTATTTGTGCGCTCTGTGGCAGTCTCTATCTATCTCTCTCTCTCTTTCACTCTCTCTCTTTCACTCTCACTCTCTCTCTCTCTTTCACTCTCTCACTCTCTCTCTATCTCTCTCACTCTCTCTCTCTCACTCTCTCTCTCACTTAGTCTTTCCCTGTCGTTGGCTCTGTCTGTGGACACAGACAACATGCCAATGACAGGCCATTGTCTGGGGCACAACTCTGATTTATGCCACACATACAACACATATAAGCAACAACAACAACAACAACAACAACAACAATAACAACAAGCAGCAACAGCAGCAGCAGCAACAACAAGAAGCAGCAGCAACAGCAACAGCAGCAGCAACAGAAAAAAAATAAAATCCATTCAACACTTGGCCGCAATTTTTGAGCGCTGTCGTTCAATTTGCGCTTGAGCATGTTGCAAGTTCAACAAGCTAACAATATTGCCACTGCATGTCTCATAAGGCATGCCTCATCATATGTTATGTTATCATATCTTTGTTATCTTTGTTATCTTATCTGTTATATGTATGCAAACATAGCTGTAAATTTGTCTTTTAGTTTCAATTTTCTTTTGCAAGGAATTTTCTTTTAAAATTTTATAAATTTATATTAAAATTCTTTGGCTTAATTTAAGCTTAAGCTTAAGTTATGCTGCATTTCATATTCTGTTGCAGGCAGATTCTCTAAATATGACGAAGAGTTACTAGATTCCGAATTATTTTTTTGTTGTTTATTAAAAATTAATTGTAAAAATTCTCATTTTCTATATGCGAGATTTCGTTAGCCTAAGTCTATATCAGTCTATGCATGTCTATGCAAGTCTCTGCAATTTTAAGCAAGTCCAAACAAGTCTATTGTAGTTTAGAGCAATTCTATGCATGACTAAGCAAGTCGTTGCAGGTCTAGAACAATTCTATGCAAGTTTAAGCAAGTCTAAGAAAGACTACGTAAATCTAAGTAAGTCTATGCAAGTCTTATCAAGTGTAAGCAAGTCTATGCCTGTCTTGACTATTTTTATGTAATTCTTAGCGAGTTTGAGCAAGTCCATGCATGCCGAAGCAAGTCCAAGTAAGTCTATAACAGTTCTAAGCAATCCTAAGCAAGCTTATGCAAGTTTTATCAAGTCTAAGCAAGACTTTTTAGTTCTATGCAAGTCTAAACAAGTCTATGACTGTCTAGACCAGTTCTATGCATGTCTAAACAAATCCGAGTAAGTTCATTCACGTCGAAATAAGTCTAAGTAAGTCTGGAACACTTCTAAGCAAGCTTATGCAAGTCTTATCAAGTCTAAGCAAGTCTTTTCAATATTAAAACAGTTTTCTATGCAAGTTTAAGTAAATGTTTGCCAGTCCAGAGCAGTTCTATGTAGGTCTTAGCAAGTCTGAGCAAGTCCATGCACGTCGAAGCAAGTCTAGAACAGTTCCATACAAGTCTAAGCAAGTCTATGCTGGTCTAGAACTGTTTAATGAAAGTGTAAGCAAGTCTATGCAAGTCCAAGCAAGTCTAGAACTGTTGAATGAAAGTGTAAGCAAGTCTATGCATGTCCAAGCAAGTCTATGCAGGTCTAGAACTATTAAATGAAAGTGTAAGCAAGTCTATGCAAGTCCAAGCAAGTCTATGCAAGTCTATAACTGTTTAATGAAAGTGTATGCAAGTCTATGCAAGTCCAAGCAAGTCTAGAACTGTTGAATGAAAGTGTAAGCAAGTCTATGCATGTCCAAGCAAGTCTATGCAGGTCTAGAATTGTTAAATGAAAGTGTAAGCAAGTCTATGCAAGTATTGAACAGTTCCAAGGCAGTCTATGCAAGTCTAAGCAAGTTTATGCAAGTCTTAACAAGATTAAGCAAGTCAATACAAGTCAACGCCAGTCCAAGCAAGTTTCTGCAAGTTTACTTAGCAGTTAACACAAATTTATGTAGTTTAATCTAAGTTTAATCTTAGCACAAACATCATTTAACCGCAGCGCTATTAGTTTTAACAGTTCTGCTATTTATAGTAACTCTTTATCCTTTATCCTTTTATTTTTTTTGTATTTGTTGGTTGAAATTTACGTTATAGTTTTGTAAATTCTAAATTTAACTTTGATTACATTTTATGTTTTCATACGCAACTTCTTCCCTTAAGTTTTTACCTTTACCTTTTTCAACAATTTCTCCCTTTCGTTCTCCTTCTCTTTCCCCAAATTGTTTTTTTTTTTCACTTTAAAACCCTTAACCATATTCCCAAAGGGAAGAAAACTCCCTGTGTAACCAAAAGTAGCTGCTCTATATATATACTATGATGTTATATATATATATATACAGGGTGTGCAAGTATTACAAGTGTTACATGTTTTCGTATGAAGTATGAAAAGCGTGTTGAAATTTATGTTGCATACTTTTCTGCTTGCTTGACGCTTGCTGAAGCGTAGCCCAATTAGGCGTAAACCAAAATTTTGTTGTTGCTACTTTACTTGTTTGTTGTTGTTGTTGTTGGCCTCATTTATGCTGCTGTTGTTGTTGTTGCTGCTGCTGCTGCTGGCGCTGTGAAATTTGAGCCACACACAATAAGCGACCACTAGTTGCTTGAGCTGCTCTGTGCCGCTGCCGCTGCCGCTGTCGCTGTCACTGCCATTGCCTTTATCTTCTGCTACATTTACTATGCTATGCCTGCCACCCCTCGTCTCATTCTCTGCCTCTGCCTGCACTCTCAACTCCCCCTCTGCCTCCCCTTTTTTGGCCTGCTGTCCTTGCTTTAGCCATCGATGACATTGACAAAGCTGCTTCATGCGCGCGCCTCGTCATACGTTTTGCTACACGTTTTCTTTCATTTTTTTTTTTTTTTGCTTTCTTTATGTGTTCTGGCGACATATTTTGAACTATTGATACGCATATTGCAAGTTAATCATCATGTTTATACAACATAATGAAGTTTGCGCTGCGCTTAACTGTTTTGACCCTGATGCCAACAAACTGTTGCTGCTGCTCGCTGCTACTGTTGTTGCTGTTGCTACTGCTGCTGCTACAGTCGCTGCTGCTGCTGTTGCTACTGTTGCTGCTGCTATTGCTACTGTTGTTGCTGTTGCTGCTGCTGCTGCTGCTCGCTGCTGCTGTTGCTGCTGCTATTGCTGTTGCTTTTGCGGCCTCAGCTGTTGCTTCTGCTGCCTCTGCTGTTGCTGTTGCTACTGTTGCTGTTGCTGCTGTTGCTGTTGCTACTGTTGCTGCTGTTGCTTTTGCTGCCTCTGCTGCTGCTCTTGCTACTGCTGCTGCCTCTGCTGCCTCTGCTTTTTATTTTTCTCCTACTTTTTCTTTTGATTTTTTTTTATGCCCATTGTAAAATTTAGTACAGCTTGCAAAAAGAGGGGAAATTGTATTTGTCTGTCTTGCTGTCTCTCTGTCTGTCTTTGTGAATTTTTTGAGGGAAATTTTGTTGTTACCCCTGCGACGCAACAGTTAAAAGTGCCGCAGTCTATGCGTGAAACTTCGTGTCGCTGTTTTTTTTTTTTTTTTGTTAGCCGAACTTCATTTCGAGTTGAAGGCAAATTTTGCCTAAGAAAATGAAGAAATATGCCGAGCAGCAGCAGCAGTAGAAGCAGCAGCTGTAGAAGCAGCAGTAGTAGAAGCAGTAGAAGTAGCAGCAGCAACAGCAGTAGAAGTAGCAGCAGCAGCAGCAGTAGAAGCAGTAGAAGCAGCAAAAGCAACAGCAGCAGTAGAAGCAGCAGTAGAACAAGCAACAGCAGCAGTAGAAGCAACAGCAGTAGACGCAGCAACAGACGCAAAAGACAAAGCCCCAAAAAGCGTTACAAGCGACAGTTGCTTCAATGTTGCCACTGTGTCTCTCTGTATGTTTGTATATTTGTGTCTCTGTTGCTTTGTCTGTTGCTTTTTCTGTTTCTGTGTGTTACTTTTCAAATATTGTGTCAGTCTTCTTGAGGACTTGAAAGCGTTCGCACGTGTTCGTTGAAATAGCTTTGCATACGGCAAGACACAAAAAACCATCAAAAAAAAATAAAAAAAAATAAAAATAAAAAAAAAAAAATAAATAAAAATAAAAAACATATGTAAAGTACACACACATGCACATATATAGACATATATATATATATATATATATATATATTTACTGTTAGTCAGCCAACACTTAACTATTATCACATCAACTTCTGCTTCTTCAACTGCTGCTGCTGTTGCGGCTGCTGCTACGTGTCGCGTTTCTCGCTTACGCTACGTGCATTGCGTGTCTTTTACAGCTTATTTTTTTTTTTAGCTTGTCTTACGTTTTTCTCTTTTTGTTGTTGTTGTTATATGAACTTTTGCAGCAATTATAAAACGTAAGTAAATAGATTAAAAAAAAAAATAATAATAAAAATAAAAAATAAATAAGAAAAAAAATTTAAAGGCGCAAAGACGATAAAATAAAATTAACGCCAAGTGGCAGCATTAGATGGAGAAGTGTGTGTGTGGTGTGCTGTGTGTGTGTGTGTTAGGTCAAAGGTTATGGGTTTTGAAGTGGCACTTAACTTGCTTGTAAATCTGCCTGTTAAGCGGATTACAATGTTGCAAGTAATTATTATCGGTAGCACTTTGTGACTCTCTGTGTGTGCTATGTGTGTGCTGTAAGGTTTTTAGCTATTGTTGTAGCTAGTTCTTGTTGTTGTTGTTGCTGTTTGTTGTTGTTGTTGTTGCATGTTGTACTATGTATGTATTTTAAGTGCTGAGAGGAATTAACTTTGTTTCGATCTAGCCACGTTTTGACAACATTTTGTGGCAAAAACACACACACAGCGTGAGAGAGAGAGAGAGCGAGAAGCAGCAGCAGCCGCAGCAACAGCAGCCGCACAGCAAGTGCTTAAAGTATTTTTTGCCATTTAGTTTTCTCTAACTGTGCGACTGTATCTTTTGTCTAGCTCTCACACACTCTCCCTTTCTCTTTCGCTCTCGCTCTGCCTCTCCTTCGCTCTCTCTCTCTCTCTCCCTCTCTCTGTATGTATGCGATACACTTAATCCGACATTTACAATTTTTGCTTAAGGATTTATTTATGGTTTCAATATGTCTACAGCACAGCTAGCTGCTCTCTCACTCTCACTCACTCACTCTCTCTCTCTCTCTCTCTCTCTCAGTCAGACATTATACGCGTCTCTATGTGTATGTTTTTTTTTGTACCTTTTGCGCATATTATAAAATGCTTCAATGCTTTTTCACGTATACGCTCAAAAACCAATCCCAATGCTACACTCTGCCTCTGCCTCTGTCGCTACTCTCTCTTCTTTCTCTACTCCTGCTGCTGCTTTTGCTACTTTCTTCTTGCTCGACAAACTCATTCACTTGCCTAACTTAGCAAGCTTTGCCTTTGCACACAAGCAGCAGCAGCAGCTGAAGAAGCAGCAGCAGCAACATCTACAGCAGCAGCAACATTTCGAATACACGCATTTCAAATTTTCGTAATTCATTTTGTAATGCACACAGGATGCATGCAGCATGCACAGTTCCTTTGTGCTGCTGCTTTCAGACAGACATCGACAACTCTATCTCTCACTCTTTCTCTATCTCCCTCTTTCCCACACACACTCTTAGCCTCTTTAACTGCATTTTAGTTACATTTGCATCTGCAAATTTTTGGCCTTCAGACCTGCAACTGCAAAATGGCAAAAGGCAAATTTCTATTGCACATAGCAAAATATACAAATAAAAATGTTTATCATCATCAACAACATCATCAACATCATCATCATCATTATTGTCAATATAATCATCATCATCATTTTCTGTCTGGCAATTTGTTCAAATTTTTGCTCTTTTATCAAATTGAATTTGTTTGCTTAAATGCTTTGACTTTGTGTATCATAGAAAAATCTAAGTAAATTTTTCATAGTTTTCACTTATGATAAACGAAAAAAAAAAAAATAAAAAATTTGCAATTTAATTATTAAAAAATAAAATAAATAAAATGAAATTTCAAACGTTTTCTCACAGATTTTAATAAAATTTTTATAGCAAAAAAAAATAAAATTTATTATAAATCTTGAAAAGAAATCTTAGGGGAAACTTCTTTATGTACAAAAATAAATTAAATTAAATTATTAAAAATAAAATAAATAAAATTGAAGAAAAAAAAAAATAAATAAATAAGAAAAATAATTTATTGCAAATTTTCACTTGCAGCAGCTCAGGAAAAAATTTAAGAATATAAAAAAATATATAAAATAAAATATAAATATAAAATATGAATATAAATAAAAATATAAAAAAAAAATTAAAAAAATACATAAAAAATAAAATAAAAAATTAATAAAAAATAAATAAAATTAAAAAATAATATCAAAAAATAAAATAAAAAATTAATTTAAATATATATATATATATATATATATATATATATATATAAAGAAAATAAAATTAAAATAGAAAAAAATGCAAATTAATTTATATATTAATTTTATTTATTTATTTTAAAATTTTATTTATTTTATTTAATTTTATATATAATATTTATTTCAAAATGTAATGTAAATAAAATTTAAACCTTTAAAAATGAAAAGTAAAAATACAAGAAAAGAATAAATAAAAATAAATTCAATTTTATTAAAAATCTTAACTTGAAGCAACACTAAAAAAAAACTAAGCAAATTTCTGTATGCAAAAATTTCTCTTCAGATATTTGTTATTTTTCATAAAAATCAAAATATAAATAAAAAAAAAAAAATTTGTATTTTTTCTTAGTCAAAAAGACTATAAAAACTATGAAAATGTGATGAAAATAGTTTTGCTTGAAGTGAAAGCCAATTAAAATGTTATGCATTGCCATTAATCAAACAGTTTAAAGCTGTGCTAAGCCTTGTATTAAATAGAGAATTGTACATGAAATGCGCTTAATAATGAAATCTTATGTCTCTCTCTCTCTCTCGCACTTACACTCTCTCTCTCTCTTTTTGTCTTTCGATATGGTTTCGGGGCTGGAATTTATATTATTTATGGATTATTATTCATTTTCAGCAAATTGAAGCTGTCGAAATTTCAAAATTTTCTGAGCTATGCGTGTGTGTGTGTGTGTAAATACTAGACATATATGGGGGGTGTGCTTATGTGTGAGGGAGTGGCATGTGTTTGTTTTTGGGCAACTGTAATCGATAGCACAAACAAGCTAATGCTGCATGTGTGTGAGTGTGTGTGTGTGTATTGTATGGCTTCATTAATTGAAATTCCTTTAGTCTTTGCATATCGTATAACAATTTAGCTTCAGGCAAATATATCGTATATAATAATAACAGACAAAAGCTCATAAATTCTTTAAGTTATAAGTTTTACTCCCCACCCCTACCCCAATAAGTTTTTTTTTTTTTTTTTACTTGTTGCACATGCAACATGTACTGTCATTTGTCATTTGTCCATTGTCACTGCCATTTATTTGTCTTTGGGGCATAATCAATTCTAAGCTCTTGTTGTGGTTTCTGTGGTTTTTGTTTTTCTCTCTTTCTTGTTTTTGTTTCTTTGTTTTTACATTTTTATTATTGCTGCAATTTGATTTGTTGATAATATTTTTTTTTTTATTGATTTCATTAGCAGCCAAGGGAGTGCGTATGCGAGTGAAAAGGACAACAACAGTAGCGCAGAGATATAACAATGCAAAAAGTTGAAAAGCAGTTGAAACTTTTCATTTGTTGTTGTCATCACGTAGACTCGAAATGCCGGCAGCGCCCACTGCTTGCAATTTTCCAGTATGTCCAGCATTGACTATTTTTAGCAACATAGTTCAACACCCACGGACAATGGATGAGAAATGCGCGGTGCAAGCATGTCTGGAAAATATGACGACAGCATATGCCGGAATGTTGTTGTTATTACTCTAGTTAATATTGTTGTTGTAGTTGCTGTTGTTGCTGTTTACATACTTGTTCTTGTTGTTATGGTATTTGTGTATGTGTATGTTGTGTGTGTGTGGGTGCGGCCAACGCATAACGTCAAAGTGAAGAGCAAACATTAATAAGTGTATGCAAAATGACTAACTATATGTAGTTACAGCTTTAAATATTTGCTGTGACTAGTTAACACTCTTTAAAAAAAAATGTTTATTATTATTACGTTATATGAAAAGTCTAAAGTCAAAATTGCTTTTGTTTAAAGAAAACTGCTTGCGAGCAGA
This sequence comes from Zaprionus obscuricornis, assembly GCA_037044475.1. Taxonomy (NCBI): domain Eukaryota; kingdom Metazoa; phylum Arthropoda; class Insecta; order Diptera; family Drosophilidae; genus Zaprionus; species Zaprionus obscuricornis. The sequence goes on from JBAMBR010003804.1 coordinate 37,711, forward strand.
TGCAAATGCATAAGCGCAACAGAGACAACAACATTGTTAGCATGCAAATGTAAAGCAGTGCAAGGTGCTAGGCGAACGCAATGAGGAGCAGAAAAATGCGTTTCGTCAATCACAATGATCACTGCCGTCGTACGCAGTGAGAGCAGAGAGCGCAGTCAGTGCAGAGAGCGCAATTAGTGCAGAGAGCGCAGTCAGTGCAGCGAGCGCAGTCAGTGCAAAAAGCGCAGTCAGTGCAGTGAGCGCAGTCAGTGCAGAGAGCGCAGTAAGCGCAAAGAGAGAAAGCTTTGTCTTATAGACGAAACGCATAAGAAAGAAGAAGACAAATAGCAGTCTATTTATTACAAGATCATAAAATGTTAAAAGCAAAAAGAGCAGAGCAGCATAAATTGTTAATTGACTTTTAAATATATTCTGTCTAAGTATAATTTACAGCCAATAAAAACCAGCTGTTACATATAACAAAAGAGAAACAAAGAAAAAAAATACATAAACAAATAAAAGCAAAGTAACAATGTTTTGCCAACATTATGAGCGAAAATCGATAAGAAAAATCTACATTCTGTGTGTATAACGTACTTCTTCTTGTTGTTGTTGTTGCTGTTGTTGTTGTTGTTATGAAAATATCAAATATGCAAATATTTGCTCGTCAGCTACCTGAAAATAACGCTAAACGCGCTTCGCTGTTGTATCATCGTGGCTCTCTACCCGCTGTCACTCTTTGTATATGTATGTGTGTGTGTGTATCTCTTTCTATGTTGTGTGTGTGTGTGTAGCCACTGAAAATGCTCAAGTGAAACGTAAATGTTGGGAAAACATTTTGATGGAAAATACATATCTGAAAAGCAGTCAACGATTTTTTTATTATGGTTTTTTTTTTTTTTTTTTTTGCCAAAGCGAAATATGCGAAAATTTAATGGTAGGCGTTGCCAACATTTGGGAATTGGGAAATAGGCCTTGTCACCTTGACGTTTATGTTGCTGCTGTTGCTGTTGCTGCTTCTTCTTATTGGTATACAATATGTGTGTCAGTCTTCTACTGTATGTGTATATGTGTGTGTATGTGTGTGTGATAGCGTTAATAACAAGACAAACAGTGTTGCAAATATAAAGATCAAAAAGCTTCAAAAAAAAAAAAAAAATGCTACTCAGTAAATATGTGCAAATATTTTACTTGATTTTATTAGAATTTCAATTTTTTTTTTTTTTTTGTCTTTGTTTTGTTTTCCTTTTGCTTTGCAATTTACAGTAAAAATAATAATACAAAAAATATATATATATAAAAAAAAAATGATTTTTTGTATTGGATAAATTGCGTTGTATTTGGGTCTTAAATGTCCCTTAATGCCAAAAACACAGACAAGACACAAGACAATTGAAGCAGGGAAGCAGGGGAGGCGGTTGGCAAATAGCGGATAGCGGATAGCGGATGGTGAATGGCCGTTGAAGCAGAGAAAGGTTCACAGACTTTTCGGCACAGTTGGTCAGTTTTTTTTTGTATTTTTGGGTCGGTCCCTTTACCTGCAGCTGTTTATCATAATTTTGTTGATTTGCTGTCTGCCAACAGCCAAAGCAATAACAACAATAACAACAACAAGATGAACGGTAACAATAATAACAAGAGCAACAATCGCGTCAAGGCAAAATCAAAAAAAAAGGGGCGCACCGGAAAGACAGGCGCGGCGTGGCGCGGCTTCCAAAACAGAACAAAAAAAGAAAAATAAAAAAAAAAAATTGCTAAAACTTTTTTGCCGGCCCAGGCGTGGCATACGACGGCAAAACTTTGCCAAGTAAATTTAAATGCCCCAAAAAAAAAACAAAAAAAAAAACAAAAACTTGCAGATTGAAGTTTGGCGAAGGCAGCAACAGAAAGACAACAAAACAGAAGGGAAATGATATTAAGCAGAATGAATATATATATAAAAATATATAGATATATAATTTTTTTTTTTTTTTTTGGAGCAGAGTCAAAGATTTTGTAATACTCTAACACCATAGAGATTTCAATTGTCAAAAGTCAAAATAAAAAAAAATAATAATAATAAAATAAATGAAAAGTAGTTAAAGTTAAAAGTTTTCCAATTTTTTGTGGCAAGTTGTAGGCCAAAAAAAAAAAAAAATAAATAAAAAAAAAATAAATAAAAAAAAAATAAATAAAAAAAAAATAAATAAAAAAAAATAAATAAAAAAAATAAATAAATAAATAAAAAAAAAAATAAATAAAAAAAAAATAAATAAAAAAAAAAACAAAATGAAATTAGACGCAAAAGCAGAAAATGTTGCACATGAATTACGCTTAGAAAATTCCCAAATGATTTTTAAGCGTAAAGCGAGCGTATGTGTTACAGTTATTATATACTTAAGCTTGATTTGTTGTTGTTGTTGTTGTTGTTTGGGGGGAGAAAAGCAATGACACGTACGGCTTGTACAAGCAAAGCAACTGTCTGAGCGGTGAGTGTATACAATGAAAAGCTGTTGAGAGAGAGAGAGTGACAGAGAGAGAGACAGAGAGGGAGAGAGAGAGAGAGTGTAGCTGTAGCTGTAGCTATAGCTGCTGCTATAACAGCAAAAGATTTTGTTTTTGGCCAACGTGGCGTATGCGTGATGTCAAACGCTACGCGCGCAAATGCTTAGCCATAACTTTTTTTTTTTTGGCCTTCTTCTTCTTCTTCTTGGATTTTTTGTGTGTGTAATGAATTGTTGTGACAGAATAATGTTGCCCCATTGTTGTTGTTATTGTTATTATACATTTTATAGCTGTGTGAGGCAATTTAATAAAATATGCAATCGCCTGTTCTCTGCCTGCCTTTCTCTCTCTCTGTGCGTGTGGCCCGTGTGGCGCCTCAACTGTTGCGCCGCATGGCAAAATCCTCAAGGGTCTCGCAAAACGGCCAGCAGCAGCAGCCGTAGCAGCCGTAGCCAAACAGCCGAGTCTGCCAATTAAAAAAAAAAAAAAAAAAAAAAAAACACAACCTGGCCATGACTCTATAGATATTTGCTATGATGACGATGGCGTCATGGCAACATTGGCTAAAAACTAAAATCGCAAATGTGGGGGCAAAAAACAAAAAAAAAACATCACACAAATGTTTATTAGCCGCAAAACGTTGCTCATTAAAAAGTTCGTCGTGGCGACGTGCCACGCCTATCACTCTCTACCTCTCTCCTACTCTCTCTCTCTCTCACTCCTACTCTTTCTCCCACTGACTGACAAGGGAATTACCAAACAGCTCGTAACGGGATTGTAGACTAAAACTGGCTGCCACTGACACTGGACTTATGGCGGTCTGATTAAAAACTTTTTTTTTTTTTACGCTGCCCGCGACAGAAAAAAAACGAGCAGTAAAAAAAAAAAATAAAAGAAAAACAAACAAAATAAAAGAAAGAAAAAAAATGCGGCTTTAAGTTGCTTTAGTTAGCCATGGTCGTGACTAAGCTCTTTTCGCTGTGTACGTGTCTTTCAAGCCACGCTGACAACCTGCCTAATTATGAACTTTGTTTCTCTGCTCATTTTGCTCTGCTCATCAACATTATCTATTGCCAGCGTGCAGCCTTAGCGAGAAAAAGAGTTACTCTGCTCTTTTATTAGTTTACTTAAGTTAAAGCGAGACAACTAGTGCGTTGACATTTTGACAGCAACAAATTGATCGTTGCATTTATGAGAGAGCGCAAAAAAAAAGAAAATTTTTAAAGTCTTAGCAGCAGGCTTAAAGTTTGCCATGCGTTAGAGCGAGACGCATAGTGTTATGTTGTTGTTTAAGCAAGCAGTTGAAGTAAGCAGTGCTAAGAACCAATGAGCGTTGACTAACTTTTGCCTTTAATTTTCTTTTTCTGATTCGTTTGGCAAAAAAAAAAAAAAAATGAAGCATAATCTGATTGTAATTCATTTTACAATTAAGTATAATTGCAAATATATATGGGGAGATAGGGCAGTGGGCTATATATAATGATATGCTTGAAATTGTCATTGATAAAAAAAAAAAAAAAAAATTATACATAAATTTTTTTTGCTGTCCTTTTTTTTTACAGATTTTTTTTTGTTTTGCGGCAGGTTTTTTTGCCTTGCGTTCCTTTTTTTTCTTCTTCTTCTCTTTTGCTTTGATCTTTTTTGTCCTATCCTGATTGTTCTTTGCTGTGTGTATCGTCTTGTTGGCATACTCATGTATATGTATTTGCCTCAAGTTGGCTTAGTCCAGCTTTTATTGTTGTGGCTGAGGCAGTGGGAATCGTTGTTAGTTTCATTTTTTCTTTGCTCGCACAGCGATGGCACTTTGCACGCACCAATGCGTTTTATGGGATTTTATAGCATTTTATAGCTTCATCGTGAACAACAAGCACGCACACAATATAGCCCAAAATCGAATACACAATCGTAATCCAAATCAAAATCAATGAGCATATTAATACAACTAAACGAACGTGCAACATACTCTCTATCGTACTCTCTCTCTCTTACTCACTCTCTCTTATATGTATATATGCATGTCTGTACATGTCTTTCAATACACTTGACACTAATCAATGCGCCTTTTGTGTTGCAAGTCAAGTGCGAGTCCTTCCTTCCTTCCTTCCGTACATCCATTCATTCATACGTCCATCTTTTCATGCGTCCTTTTTATCTATGTGAAAGCAGTTGAAACTGTAATCATTGTATAGCTGACACTTCCTCTGAACGAGCAACAGCAACAACAGCAACAACAACTCTTAACATATATTTACAGTAGCTCAACAAACACACACACACACACACATACACTTACATATAGAGGCAGCTGCTACTGCTGCTGTGTTTGTCTGTCGCCTGGTTGCAATGTTACATTTGAATAATGTATGGCCAACAGGCAGCAAGTAGCAGCAACGGCAGCAGCTAGCACACGTTGCACATCTGTATGGCACAAGCAAACGGGCATGGGGGCGTGGCACTTGGCAAAAGTTAAACATTGCTGACACACGTTTCATTTATTATAAAATATGCAAACGCTGCCAACGTTTCCATAGTCAGCACATATATATATATATATATATATATATCTGTTGATCAGCACATGCTCAATACAATAATAATAATAATAATAATAATAATGCTAACGTCATCGTTATCGTCATCATTATCGTTATCGTTATCGTCATCATCATCAGCATCGTTATCGTCATCATCATCAGCATCGTTATCGTCATCGTCATCCTTTTCATCATTGTCATTGCCATATATTCTTACACTCCTTCTCTTCCTCTCCTCTCCTCTCTCTCTCTCACTCTCTCTTCTTATCACTCCCTATCTCACTTTCACCTCTCTGTCTGTGTATCGTTAATCAAACAACTTTAACATCAATTGCAATTTTACTGCACTTTTACTGCTGCTATTGCTGCTGTTGCTGCTGTTGCTGCTGCTGCTGCTCTGCTTCATTTACACACACACTTTAGCTATCTCTTTCGCACTCTGTGTGTCTGTTGTTGGCAACTGTTTAATTTGCATAATGAAAGCCAGAAAATGTTCACGCTCTCTCTCTCTCTCTCTCTCTCTCTCTCTCTTACATTTTTCTTTATTTGATATATCATGCTTCGACTAATGGAAATCGATTAAAATTTCATTTCATTTGGTTTCTTTACCTTCTCTTACACTCTCTCTCTCACAGTCTCTCTCACTGCCACTCATTATTGCCTGTTCACAGTTACTTTAGCTGTGATTCATTGTACATACACATATATATATATATATATACATATATATATATATATATAGAGAGAGCAACATTTAGTTACGCTAAAGTCTCAGCTGTATTTTCTCACATAGCAAAACTTGAATTATGAAAATATTAAAAGCAGCAAAATTGCAAAATTTCTTTATATATTTTTTTTATATTTATTATATTAGCATAAAGATCACCATACTATATATATATATATATATCTCAGCTTCTTTTACCTAAACATAATCACATTGCAATGTGTAGAGCTCAAAGCATATATGCAGCGTAGTGTAGAGCGACAGCTATAGTTATACATAGTGACAGGCTGACAGTTAGCAAGGGGAACAGAGACAGAGAGAGTGAGAGACAGTAGCTTGCTTGCTTGATGGACTCTGACATGAGACACTTGACGATGCGTTGACAAATCATTTCAATGCGACTGCCGACAGCTGCTAGTACAAAGGCAGCAGCAAAGAGAGTGAGATTGTGTGAGAGAGAGTGGGACAACAGATGATTGACATATTGCACATGTTGTTACTCACACTCTTGCTCTCGCTCTCACTCTCACTGCTGCTGCTGCTGCCTGGCGCTCTCTTACGTTTCAGCTGCCCGCACAAATTAGAAAACATTGCAAAAAAAAAAAAAAATGATGACAGACAAACATTCAAATTATTTTGCATTAGTTTTTTTTTTTCTCTCTTTTCGCTCTTTTGCTATTTTTCTCATTTTTTGTTGTTGTTGCTGTTGATGTTGCCCTTCAATTTGCTTATGAATTTTTTAGTTCCATTTGGTGTCTGCCTCAACAACTATGCAAATTGCCAACACTCTAACAACAACATACAAAAAAAAGAAGAAAAGTTTCGTTTATTGAAAAAGTTTAAACATTTGTCGTAATATTATGCAGGTTCACTGCTTGAAACCCTTTTTTTTCAAGGGTTTTTCTTCTGTTTCTCCTTTTCCTTTTTTTTTTGCATACAGTGTGAACTTTGCTTTTGTCTTTTCTGTCTCCTTCTCTTGGCATTTGTAGTACCTTTATTTTGCATTTATTGTGTGTGCGTTGAGAGAACAAAGCAAAATCCCGGACGTAGACCCAAGGATCCGGACTTTTGGAGGAGTGGCGGGGGGGGGGTCTGAAAACACAAGTTGAACGCGTTGATTGATTGTGTCGAAAGGTAGTAGGCGTGGCAGAGCATTGGGAGTGTTGCTGTTTGGGGCAGCTGTTGCATACAAATCAAAAAGCGCGAGCTGTTGGAGTCGGAGTCGGAGTTGGGGCAATGGCAAATGTAAATTGTTTGGCTGCTCGAGTGGCTGAAGCTTCGTCTTCTTCTTCTTGCCTGCTGATTGTTGTTCCTGTTGCTGTCGACTGTTTGCATAAGTCAAGCCGAATGAAATGAGCCAAAAGAAGCTTTAAAAAATTTAAATGCCTATTGACACAGGTGTATGTGTGTGTGTGTGTGCTAGCAGCAGCAGCTGCTGGCAACGTGTTGAACATATTAAATTTATGCTACCAACCATCGCCCATTGCCAGCAGCAGGAGAGGCAACACACAGACATATTAAATTACAGGCAACAAAATTGGTCGATTAGGCGGCCATAGAAGAGCTGCAACAAGTAAAAATGTTCTCGACAAATTGTTGCGCATACGCAACGTTGGCCAAACAGACTAACCAAAAAAGAAGAAAAGCAGCAACATTTACTGTTTACTGTTTATTTTCATGTGTGGCGCATAAAATATATATAAAAATTTATATATAGATATACATGTATATGTGTGTGTGTGTGTGTGTGTGTTTGTGTGAGAATTTTTAGTGCATGACGCGTTGAGTTTAAAAATAAATCCGTAAATTTATATAGCTGCAAAAATGTCTGTGCATGTCTGTGCATGTCTGTGTATGTGTGTTTCTGTTTATTGTTTGTGCTTTTTAGCCATTTGGTGGTTGGCCAACGAAAAATTGGCCAACAAAGCGTTATTAAATGAGACATTTAATTAATTGCTGCGGCTCTGCTTGCCTGCAAAAATTAATTATGTAATCTTAGCACCTACGGCAACAAAATTCAAACTTTGCTTTAAATAAAAAAATTTTAAAAAAAATACAAAGTGAGAGAGAGCGACAGAGAGAGAGAGAGAAAGAGAGCTGTACATATGCCTAGAGCTAAAAACAACTGTGCAAAAATTGAAATTGAATGAAATTGTATTGCATAAAAACTCGACATGGCACGCACTCAACAGCTGGTCAACAAAACAGCAGCTGGCAAAAAAATACAACAACAACAACAAAAAAATAACCACAAAGTAAGCCAAGTGCGAGGGTCACTCAATTACTTTGCCATAGGTATCAATTTTTTTTGACGGCCGTCTACATATTAAGGCTAAGCTTTGCCCTAATAAGGCTAAAAATCTTGAACCCAACAAAAAAAAAAAAAAAGGTTCAAGAGCTAAAACTTGCTTTTCTGCTGCTTAGAGGCACAAGTGTGAGCATGGAAAGTTGACATTTTGGGATTTGGTATTTGGCTAATGGGTTAAATATATATATGTATAGGTGTGAAAGTGTCTGTGTGTGTGTGTGCTTGTGTGTGTGTGTGTGTCTGGCAGTGTTTGAGCTTGGCCTTTAAGCTGCAAGTACTTCAAATTTAAATTTTAAATGTATAAAAATTACTAAACAGAAAATTTAAATTAAATTTAACTTGAAAATAAAAAAAAAAATTGTGCTAAAAATTTCGTAATTTAATTAATTATATTTAATTAATTAATTTTTATTAATTCATTTTTATTTTCAATGAAATGTTAAATTAAAAAAAATAATATAATATTTTTATTGTATAAAAATAAATGAAAAAAAAAATGTTTTTATATGCAAAAATATTTAAATTTTTCTTAAATTTTATTTAAATATATAAATTAATAAATTATATAAATTTAAAAAAAAAATTTTTATTTTCAAAAATATTTAAAATTTTTTTAAATTTTATTTAAGTATAAAAATTATATAAATTAAACAAAAAATAAATTTTTATATTCAAAAATATTTAAAAAATTTTTAAAATTTCATTTAAATATATAAATTAATAAATTATATAAATTAAAAAAAAATTTGTATATTCAAAACTATTTAAAAAATTTAAATATATACATTTATAAATTATATAAATTAAAAAAAAAAATTTTATATTCGAAAATATTTAAAATCTTTTTTAAATTTTATTCAAATATATGAATTAATCAGTTATATAAATTTAAAAAAAAAAATTTTATATTCAAAAATATTTACAATTTTTTTTATATTTTTTAAAATTTTTTAAATATATAAATTAAAAAAAAAATTTTATATTCAAAAATATTTTAAATCTTTTTTAAATTTTATTCAAATATATAAATTAATCACTTATATAAATTTAAAAAAAAAAATATATTCAAAAATATTTAAAATTTTGTTTTATATTTTTAAAAAATTTTTAAATATATAAATTAAAAAAAAAAATTTTTATATTCAAAAATATTTTAAAAATATTTTTTAATTTTATTTTATTTTTCTTTTATTTCAGATAAAAATTCTTTAATTAATCTTATTAAAATTGAAAAAAAAAATGAAAAATTATAATTTTACTCTTTTCTTTTTTTATTTATTTTTAATAAATAAAATTTTTAATTTTTTATAAATAAAATAACTAAAAAAAAATTCTCTTGATATTTTAATTTATAAATATTAGTTAAATTATTATTTTTTTTAAACTAAATTCACTAAATTGTAAATCAAAAACACATAAAAATAATATAAAAATTGCTAAGTTTCATTGCCAGCATACGCACAGCCCCAAGAAGTATGCTATGAAAAAATAATATTCGAATTTTTGTTTTTGTTTTTGCACGAAGAGAAAGCAGCTTGCAAAAAAATAAAAAGGAAAGCAAAAAAAAAAATAAAATAAAAAAAGAAAAACATTATGTGCAGTTCACAATTCCTCATTTCCAACAACATATAATTAATTATTTTATGTTTATTTTATCTCACATAATTTGCTAATATAAATTAAAAACACATTTAATTTGTAAGCTTTAAGAATCTGCCGAAAATAAATATGATATAATCTTCAGCTGTTGCTGCTGCGGCGGCGGCGGCGGCTGTTACTGCTGCTGTTGTTGTTGTTGCTGTTACTGCTTTTGTCTCATGCCCAACAATTTTTGGTTATCAAAGTATTTTTTAATTAAACTTTGAGTCTTATAAAGTTGACCTCGCACCAAAAGTGCAGACGTCAACACTCGTAGGTGTCTGTATGTCTGTGTATGTGTATGTGTGTGTGTGGCAGATAGAGTGCTCTGCCTGCCATAATAAGTAACAAAGGCAACCAAAAAGCAATGTTTATTTTGATTTACAAAACTGAGGCAGCGATTGAGGCAAAATGCAGAGGCGAACAGTTGAAGGCTAAGGGGAACGCAACATGTGGCAAGAGCGTCGACAGTAGCAGCTCAACTTTTCACTTGACTACAAAATAAAAAAAAAAAAGCAGAGAAAGAGAGAGAGGGAGAGGGAGAGGGGGGTAGAAAAGCAAAGCAAAAACGTAAAGAAAGCAGAAGAAAAAAAAAAAGAAGAAAAATATATATACATTTTTTTGTATAGAAACACAAAGCAAATACACAAATACAGAGATAGAGAGAGAGAGAGAGAGAGAGAAGTACAACACATACATATGGACATGAAGACGGACATGGCGGCATAATGGCAAAACGTGTAGCGCAACAGCAAGTCGTGGAGCTTAACGCTTAAGCCTGCTGCGACAGGACATTTAATCTTCTTGTATTCAAGTTTTGGGGTGTGAGGCAAAAGCGAAATAGCAAACACTGTTAGAGAGAGAGAGAGAGAGAGAGAGAGAGTGAGAGAGAGCACATGCAACAGTGCGAAACGAGTTCAGCAAGCGAGAAGCTAACAAAACTGTTTCAAGTAGCAAAACGTAGACATTGAAGGTGGCAAGCGTCAAGCTGCGATGCTGCTGCCTGCTGTTGCTGCTGCCTGCTGCCTGCCTGTCTGCCAAAAGGGGTAATGCCAAAAGCTGTTTGCTCTGATTTTTATTGTAATTCTACGAATTGTTATTTCAACTTTAACAAGCCCAAAATCGACAAGTCTTTGCTTGCCTTCTACCTCTCTCCCCCTCTCTCTCTCTCTCTCTCTCTCTCTTTGGCTACGCTGTCTGTTTTGTCAAGTTAACTTGAGTAATGTCAGGGGGCCAATAACAAATGTGTCTGAAACTCTTTGCCAATCAACTCTGTCTCTCTCTCACTCTCACACACGTCTCTCTCGTCTCTTGTCTCTTGTCTATTTTGTAGCTTTGACACAAATTGTGAATCATTCAGTGAATAGATGCCAAAAATATTCACATTGGCAAAAGGCTAAAATTTATTATGTATGTGTGTGTGTCTCTGTGTGTGTGTGTGTGTTGGAGGCCAAAAAACCAAAATGAAATTGAGCTAATTTTATTTTTATTTTAAGCAGCAAAAAACAATTTTATTAGCTAGAAGAAGAAATAGCAGCGCTTGAAGGTCAAAATGAAGCAAAAGGTAGCAAAGAAAGAGGGAAAGAGAGAGGTAAAAAAAGGAGGCAGAGGAAGCAAAGAAAGAGCTAGAAGACATTAAACTAACAGCAGAGTCTATAAATAGCCAAAATGCCGGGTATTATATAGTCTTGCGACGATGCAAAACGTTGCTAAAACTTCACAAAACCTTATAGAACTTTAATTACAGCAAAATAAAAGTGATAATAATTTCACATAAAAACAGGAAATCAAAGTCAAAGTAAAACAACAGAAAAGCAAGTGCAAAGAAAAGCAGCGAAAAAAATGCGCCAAAAAAATCAAGAAAAAAAAAAAGCCGAAACTAATTTCCGGCTATCGAAACGGAAATCGAATTAAGGCCAAAAAAAAAGAAGAAGAAGGGTTAAAAAAAATGAAAGAAAAGAAAAGGAAAGAAAAGGAAAGGAAAGGAAAGGAAAGGAAAGGAAAGTAACTTTGCGTGACTGTAATTAGTGCAGAGTATATTAAAGTTTGGCCACATAACAAGCAAGGGGCATGCAACATATACAAAAAGAGAGAGTGAGAGAGAGAGAGAGAGAGAAAGAGCGCGTATATTATGAGTTCAAAGTTTATTACGGGCAACATTTACGATATCATAGAGTGCATAGAGGCGTGGGAGCAGGACAGAGAGGGGAAGCGCGAAAGGTAGCAATAGCAGGAGTAGATGGAGTTTGGGAGAGAGAGAGAGAGAGAGAGAGAGAGAGAGGGACAGAGTGAGTGCAAAAAGGCGTGAGAGCAGGATTGGAAGGGCAGGTGAAGGAAGGCAGAGGGAGCAGCTGTAGGAGTAGGGAGAGTGAGGGAGAGCTATGGAGAGAGAGAGGGACAGAGTGAGAAGGTAAAAAGTAAAGCTGTTGCAAGTTTGTATGTTAAATAATGCAGTTGGCCTGGTTGAATACACTGACACATTGCCACGTGCCACGTCGTGGCAAGCAACTCTCACTCCCTCTCTCTCTCTCTCTCTCTCTCTCAAAAAAAAAAAAAAAATGACAGCAGCAAAGTGCGAAGCTAACGACGTGGCCGAAACATTTCAAAAGCTTCATGGCAACCAGGGAGCAGCAGCAGCAGCAGCAGCAAGTTTTTTGTTTTTTTTTTTAGGGCATGGCAGCAGCATTTGCTTTTTGCATGCAACTGAAGTTGCAACTGGCCAAAGAGCTGTGTTTGGGGGGTGGTAAGAGGGGGCAGAGCTTGCTGTCTTTACGCGCTGTCTAGAGATTGTGGACTCTGGAGTCTTTTGCTGTTGCAGCTGATGCTGCTGCTATTGCTGCTGCTCGTACATGCAATATGCATGTTGTTGCGATTACAGTTGTTGTTGTTATTGTTATTGTTGTTGTTGTTAAGTGCAGTTGTTGCCAGTGGCAGTCAGTGAATGCATCTACATTTGCATGCGCTACGTTTTTATGCATTTTTCAAAGGATCAACCTGGGGATATGTAGAGGTAGTTGTGGCCGGGGTGTGGCAGGCGCATTGGAATTGTGGGAAAATGTCCGGAAAATGCAAACTGTTGGCCATGAAAAATGCATTTCAATATTCACTATTTTTTTTTTACCTTTTTTATTTGCTGTGTGTGTGTGTGTGTGTGTTGATGCTATGCTTTCAAACCAGGACTAATTAATGGCAACCTTTTACGCGCGCGAGCGCTGCGCAACGCACATTGAAATTGAATTGAAGTATGAAATGGGAAAAAAAAGAGAAATAAAAAAAAACAACAGCAGGATAAATAACAGAGTCCTGCAAATGGACGCAGGCAACGGGAATCTGTACAAAAAAGAAAAAAAAAGAAAATCTCAATGCAACAAAACATTGCCATTGGCTGCTCGCACTACCAGTGCACACTGCTTGCTCGCTCACTCTCACACTCACTCTCACATTGCACTGCTTGCCTGACAGAGCGTTCACTCTAAAGCCTGCCAATGCTTTACACTCTCTTTTAACATAATTACGTTTTTACTCAGCTGTAACCTATGCATAGCACTCAAAGCGTATGTGTGTGTGTTTGTGTATGTGCGTATGTGTTTGTGTATGTGTGTGTGTACTGTCAAAAGTAAATAGCATAGAACATTTTCACTGTTCAGTCGCTTAATTTCCGGTCTGTTGTTCACTCGACGAACTAATTAAAAGTTTAGTATATACGATGAGTATGTTAAAGCGAAAGAGAGAGAGAGAGAGATAGCGACAGAGAGAGAAAGAGCAAAAGGTGCAAAAATACGCTAACAAAATAGAAACAGAAAATGCCTGCCTGACCTTCAGACTGCTTTTAACACTGATTTCAACTGTCTGACCTTGATATTAACAATATATAAGCAGTGCATATACATATATATGGTGTATATATGTATATGTACATATGTATCTGTATTTATATATATATTGCAAACATTTGTAGCTATGAATTTGAATGCCAAAATCAATGCCAATATGTTGAAAGCTCAGCTAACAGCATGCATTTAGCTTTAGGGCGCTCTTGCTACAACATGCCATAAATCATTACACGAATATTTGAATACACTTTCGTAGTGTATGTAAAATATGCTTAGTAGCTCTGCAAAAGTTACTCTTTCAGTTTTGATCTTTAACCAATCAGCATGCAGCAAGCAGTGCACACTCTACAAAATTAAGAAATGAACGAACAATAGCTGAGGGGGGGGGGGGGGACAAAAGTAACAAAGAACAAGTTGAATGGCAAAGTTTAAGCGCTGATGCACTCATTTCAAATTGGCCAAAACACACAGACACACACACAGACACATACAGTCAGCTTACAGCTTAAGGCTCAAGCAGTGTGCAAGAGAAAAGATACAATGCAAGGCAAAGCTTAAAGCAGTGCAAGACAAAGCAGTGCACTCTCTGCAAATTAACCAATGAGAGCAAAGTGTATGGCAACTTCTGCGTTCTGTGTGTTTTTCAACTGAAGCCTTAACAAAAAAATGCTGCTAATGAAAAACACAACACAGTTAGGAAAATAAAGTAAACTTGTTAGAAAAATTTGTATGTAGAATATAGATGTAAGTGTAATGAAATTTTCTAAGGTTTCTCACTAGTCATAAATAACAACAATTTCTGATTTTTCAATAACTTTGGTAAACACTATGCATGCAAAAATAAAGAAAAAAAAACATAGAGCTAACGAAATATGCAGTGTTTGTGGTTACACCTGAACACACACACACATACACATAAATATGCATATGCATATGCCACATATATGTATGCATATAGCATAACTCTAGGCAACGAGCATTTTGAGCAGCTGCTGCTGCTGCTTCTACTGCTAACCCCAAAAATTCACTGTCTTCCTCCCCTCAAGCCACAGGCATGAGCTTCAACACATATACATATGCACATTTATATATATATACATGTGCATGTGTGTGTGTGTGTTTGTGTATTTCTGGTGTGAGCTGAAAATTTGAAATATGAAAAATCTTTTATTCACATATTTCGCATATTTCATTTGAATGTTTTTTTTGCGTTGCAGCAGCAATAGCAGCAGCAACATTGGTCATGGGCATTGCCGCACCGTTATGGGCGTGGCATGTGTCGTGAGGTTAGCCGAAGCCGATTAACTAAAATTGAATTTTCAATTTGCAATTGATTGCACTTTGGTGTAAAACTGTAAACTGTAAAACCAGTGTCAGTATTGCCAACATACACATTTTAAGCTCGTCAAATTTTAAATGATTTGTAAGCTGATAAAGTTGCATTTAACTCGTTAAAGCAATTGATATTTTCATATTTTTTATATATATATTTATATATAAATTTTATATTTTTATATTAATATATTTTTTTTAAATGTATAAAAAAATATATATAAATAAATTTGAAAAATATTTAAAAAAATGAAAATTTATAACTATTAAATATATGAAAAGAAACAAGAAAAATATATTCAAAATAATATAAAATAGCTTTATAAAAATATTAAAAATATTTAAAAAATTAAATATATATAAAAAATATATTTATAAATAATTTTAAGAAAATATATAATTTTTTAAAATATTTTAAAATATTTTAAAAATATATAAAAATATATAAAAATATATAAAAATATATAAAAATATATAAAAATATATAAAAATATAGAAAAATATATAAAAATATAGAAAAATATATAAAAATATATAAAAATATATAAAAATATAGAAAAATATATAAAAATATATAAAAATATATAAAAATATATAAAAATATAGAAAAATATAAAAAAATATATAAGAATAATTTAACAAAAAACCTTTAAAATATTTAAAATTTTTTTAAAAATTTATAAATGTTAAGTATATAAAAAAAACAAGTAAAATATTTGAAAAATATATTTATAAATAAATTTGCAAATATAATTTAATAAAATATTTTAAAAATGTTAAATATTTTTTATGAATATTAATATAAAACAAATTTAAAAAATACATATGTATAGTATATAAAAATATATAAAAAATATATATAAATATATATAAAATATACATAAAAATATATAAAAATAAATATATAAAAAAATATATAAATAAACCAAAAAAAAGAAAAACAAAATACTTATAAAAATGTAAATATGTACATATATAAAAATATATAAAAATATTTAAAAATATATAAAAATATATAAAAAGTACATACAAAATATATGAATAAATAATAAATATATATATAAAAATGTAAATATATAAATAAAAATAATTAAAATGTATGTAAAAATATATGAATAAATTAAAAGAAAAAAAAAATTAGAATTATTTATAAAATATTATAACAATTATTATTATGAAAAATACAAGAAAAATAAAAATAAAATACATATACAAAATATAGAAAAAATATATAAAAAATATTTCTAGCTAAAAAAAATTTTTAACCATAATTATAAAATATTTATAAATTTATAAAAATTATATTTAAAAACTTTCAACCCTTTGAAAATTAACATATTTCCCAGTAAAAAAACATATTTATAGCAAATGCAACAAAATTTTCTTCGAATCTTTTTCTTCTGCATAATATGAACAGCAGGTGTTGCTGCTATTACTGTTGCTGCTGCTGCTGCTGCTGCTTGCCACATGTCAAGGTTAAGCTGGATTTAAGCTAGCAAAAAAAATAAAATAAAACGAAACAAAATCAAAACAAAAAAGCTAAAAAAAAAAAACAACAACAGAAAGAACACGAAAAAGCAAAAAGAACAAGTAAGCAAAAAGAAAAAGAGAAGCAAAAGAAAAAAAAAAATAAAAAAAGGGAACTATAAATCCTTTTGCAATTCGCAAATAACTTAAGCTTGGAAACCACTGGGAAAATAATTCCGGGAATTTTTCCTTTTTTTTTACTTTGACTAAATCAAATTGCTGCGCGCTGCAGTTGTCACATTTCTCACTGGCCTTTATTTTCTCTCTCTCTCTCTCTCTCAGTCTTTAGCTATTTTTTCTTTTTCTTTTATTTGGTTTTTGTTTTATTATATTTTTATTTTATTTATTTATTTTTTTGTTTTTTTTTTGCCTTTTAGTTTTTGTTGGCCAGGCTAAACTTTTGTGGTCAGAGAACTTGTTAAAGTTTTTCTTGATGCTACTTTTCTCTACTTTTTGCTGCTATTACTTCTTCTTCTTCTTTTTCTCTTTCTACTATTTCATTCAGCGTTTTGTCCAGCACCTGTCGCAAAACAAAAAAACAAAAAAACAAAAAAAAAAAAACCAAAAATAAGTTGGCCCAAGAAATTTGTCAATTTGTGTTATCCTCTTAGTGATTTCTCTGTCCCACACACACACACTCTCTCTCTCTCTCTCTCTCTCTCTGTCTCTCCCGTATCTCTGTCTCATATCTTTGTCTCTCTGTCTTATTGTATGACGATTGTTAAACAGACTTAAATCGCTATAAAAAAAAGAGAGAAATAAATCAAAATATGCATACAAAACGAGCATAAAAAAAAAGCTTTTTCTTAAAATAAATCGCCCACGCACAAACACAGAGACACACACACATTCACACACAGACACACGCACGCGAGGATTACATGTGGTTTGCATATGTGTATGTGTGTGTGTCGCTGCTTATGTCTGTCAGTGTTTCTCTCCCTCTCCACTATGTCTGTGTCTCTGTTTCCCTCTCCGACACTCCCGCTCGCACTCCCTCTCGCACTCCCTCTCGCACTCCCTATCGCATATTCTCCTGCACTCCCTCTCGCACTCCCTTTTGCACTCCCTCTCGCACTCCCTCTGGCACTCCCTTTCACACATCCTCCCGCACTCCCTCTCGCACTCCCTCTCGCACTCCCTCTCGCACATCCTCCCGCACTCCCTCTCGCACATCCTCCCGCACATCCACCCGCACTCCCTCTCGCACATCCTCCCGCACTTCCTCTCGCACTCCCTCTCGCACTCCCTCTCGCACATCCTCCCGCACTCCCTCTCGCACTCCCTCTCGCACTCCCTCTCGCACTCCCTTTCGCACTCCTTCTCGCACTTCATCTCGCACTCCCTCTCGCAACATCCCTCCCGCACTCCCTCTCGCACTCCCTCTCTCTTTCTCCTTTTCTCTACTGCTCTTTCTCTTCCTCTCTCATCCTCTCTGCTCTCTTTCTCCTTCTCTCCTTTTCCCTTTCTTCCTTCCTTGTCTCTATCTCTTTCGCTCTTTCTCCCCCTCGCTCTCTTTCTCCCTTTCTCTGTCTGCTTTTCTCTCTCTCCCGTTTTCTTTCTCTCTTTTTCTCTGTCTCTTTTCTCCCCCTTCCTTCTCCCTATCCCTCTCTCTTACTTCCATACTCCTTCTTTCAATAGCGCTCTCTCTCTCTTTATCTTTCTCTTTCCCTCTCTCACTCCCACTCTCTCTACACTACACTGTGTTTCAAGCTTTTGGCTTCCCTCTGCTGCTGTTGTCTCGCCCTTTCATTTTTTTCGCTTTCTCTCTCTCACTCTCTTCCATTTTTCCACATTCGCTTCTCTGCTTCTTCTGCTTCCCCTCCTACTTTTTCTTTGTAGAAGAAAAATATTTCCTGCATGCGTTGACAAAAAAAACCCAAAAAAAAAGGAAAAAAAGCACGAAAAGAAAAGAAAAGAAAAAAAAAAATGATATAAATATTTTTTTTTTTTTTTTTTGTTGTTGCATGGCAGCTTTTCATATGCTGCTTAGAAATCAAATTATAGCTGTCCATATAAACCTTTGCATGTGTGTGTGTGTGTGTGTGAGTGACATGTTTGTCTGTCTCTCTCTCTCTTTGTCTGTCTGTGTGTGTCTGTGTGTGTGTGTGTTTGAGTTTATTATGAAAATGCCAGGAATTACTCGCGTATAAAAGTCATCATTAATTTCTTTGCGACGCTTTTTTTTTTGACAATCATTTTGGAATTTATTCGTTAGCCTCACCACCAGAACCATCATCAGCATATGCAGCCACGCCCATACCCATTGGCACGCCCTTTTTTATATGCATGATATTAACGGGGCAGCACGGCAGTTTTTTTTTTGTCAGTTTTACGAGTTCATCAAAGTTTTTGTGGTCGTCGATTTAAAGGAAAAGAAACAAAAAGCTGCAAGGTGTAAGCAGTATGTGTGTGTGTGTGAGCGAGACAGAGACAGAGCGAGAGAGAGAGAGAGAGAGAGTATGATGCTATGCGATGTGACAAGGATAAACAAGGTCATAAAAATGTGTCGAGCGTTATAAAATGCGCTGAGATTCAAATTCAAATTCAAGAAGAACTCAAGCAGCGCGAGTAGCAGCAGTAACAGCAGCAACAGCAGCAACAGCAGCAACAGCAACAACAGCAGCAACAGCAACAACAGCAACAACAGCAGCAACAACAGCAGCAACAGCTGCAGCAGCTGAGAATAAGTAGAAGACAAAGCTGAGGCAGCTGCTTGACTGGAAGAGATGAAGAAAGAGATGAAAGATGAAGCTGCAGCTTAGAGACAGTAAGGGACCGAGAGAGAGAGAGAGTGAAAGAGAGGGGGAGAAGGAAGAAGACAAAGGCATGAAAAATGAAGCTGCAGTTGTATGAGAAGCAGAAAGAGAAGCAAGAGCAGCAGCAGTAACAGCAGCAGAAGTAGAAGCAGTAGGAACAGCAGTAACGGCAGCAGCAGCAGCAACTGCTAAAATAGAAACTGACATTAGAGCTAAAGCAATAGACACTGGAGCAGGTGTTAAAGATAAAGCAAAAGTTAAAAAGCTGCTGCTGCAGCTACTTAAAGAGCAGCAGCAGTAGATGAAGCTGAAATGAAAGTAGCAATTGAAGTAGCAGCAGGAGCAGGACTAGAAGCAGGAACAGGAATTGAAGTAGCAGCAGGAGCAGGATAAGAAGCAGCAGTAGAAGGACTAGAAGGGATACAAATAGGACTAGGAGCAGCAGTAGATGCAGGAGTATAAGCTGGATTAGAAATAGAGGCTAAGGTTGGAACAGGAGCAGATACTGAAAGCAGCAGCAGGCGATAGATAAAGAAGCAGGAGTAGAAGTAGAAGTAGAAGTAGAAGTAGAAGTAGAAGTTGAAGTAGAAGTAGAAGTAGAAGTAGAAGTAGAAGTAGAAGTAGAAGTAGAAGTAGAAGTAGAAGTAGAAGTAGAAGTAGAAGTAGAAGTAGAAGTAGAAGTAGAAGTAGAAGTAGAAGTAGGAGTAGTAGGCCCTAGAAGTAGAAGCAGGAGCAGGAGTAGGAGTTGGAGTAGGAACAGGAACAGGAACAGGAAGCAGGATTAGGAACAGGTAGCAGGAGATAGAGACTGAGCAAAGGCACGAGTAAGGAGCAGGTGTTGGAGTAGAAGCACGATGCTAAACACAGGAGCAGAAGCAGTAGTAGGAACGGGAGTAGGAGCTGGAGTCGGAGTTGGAATACGGCGCTGAAGTAGAAGCAGAAGCAGGAGCAGGAGCGGGTGCTGGAGTAAGAACTGAAGCAGGAGTAGGAACGGTAGCAAAAGATTGAGAAGGAGCTGAGGCAGGATAAGGTGCAGGTGTTGTAGTAGGAGCACGATACTAAATATAGGAGTAGAAGCAGTAGTAAGAACGGGAGTAGGAGCTGGAGTCGGAGTTGGAACAGGCCCTGAAGTAGAAGCAGGAGCAGGAGCAGGTGCTGGAGCAGGTGCTGGAGTAAGAACTGAAGCAGGAGTAGGAGCGGTAGCGATAGATTGCGAAGGAGCAGAGGCAGGATAAGGATGCAGGTGCTGTAGTAATATCAAGAGCTTTCTCTGTGGTAGAAGCAAAAGCAGAGGCTGTAGTTGCAGTCGGAGTCAGAGCAGCCGAAGTAGCAGCAGCAGAAGCAATAAACAAAGAAATGTAGCAGGGAAACAGTTGAAGCAGGCAACACTGCAAATAGAAGGATGCAAAATAAGCAGCAGAAACAGTTTCAAGCAAGATTCAGTAAGAGAAGCAAACAAACTGCAGCAGAAGCATAAGTGATAAAAATCAATGATAAAGTCAACGCCACAAGGCGACGGATGCAGTCAACGACGAAGTCAGCGCAGCTGCAGTTAACGACAGGATAAGCACAAAGGATGCGCTAACAATGTCTGGCAGATGTTTTATATATATTTATTTTATATATATATTTATTATGCATACGCATCAACACAGCGCATCAAGTGCCACGCCCACAAGTAGCAGTCTTATGCCGCTGACAGCTATGACTGCTGCTTGATGTTGCTTGATGTTGTTGCTGCTGTTGTTGCTGTTGCTGCTGTTGTTGTTGTTGCTGTTGCTGCTGCTCTTGCTGCTGTTGCTGCTGCTGTTGTTGCTCGCTGCTGTTGCTGCTGCTCTTGCTGCTGTTGCTGCTGCTCTTGCTGTTGCTGCTCTTGTTGTTGTTGCTTTTGTTGTTGTATATTTGTTGCGTGATAAAATCAGTTAATAGTCACATGAATAAAACATGACCAAAAAAAAAAAAAAAATGTAAAAGAAAAAAAAGCTAAAGGAAGGAAAAGCAGAGGAAGGAAAAGCAGAGGAAACTGTTGTGGCAGGTGCGAAAACCAAAAGCCATAGACGACAGCAGACGAGGTGACGGGTAGACGTGGAGACGGGCAGACGTGGAGACAGGCAGACGGAAGTTGAAATGGCGGATACAAGGCGGAACTATTCATTGGTTCCGGTATTGCTGCTGCTGCTGCTGTTGGCTCTATGCTTGTGGCTGTGACTGTGACTGCGAGCTGTGACTGCGAGCTGCTTATGTTAGCTGCCTTGTCTAGTTGTGGTTCATTGTTAAAGTACAACTAATAAAAATTAAACTAAACGTTCTTTTAGCTCGTTACGTATTTGTTGTTGTTGTTGTTGTTACTGCTGTTGTTGCTGCTGTTGCTGTTGTTGCTGCTGCTGCGTTTACTACGCGGCGAAAACTAATTTTCTTGTCAGTTTTAATTATGCTTTGCGATTAAGCGAAGCGTAACGTACATGACCATAGTAACTATCTATCTCTCTCTCTCACTCCCACTCTCTCTCTCACTCTCTTGTATGTTTGCCAGTGGCATATTATTAGTCCATATAAATTCATGTCAGTCGAGTTTCGACTTAATTAACTTTCATGTTTGTATTAGCTCGTTTTTGTCTATTCGAGTCTAAAATGACTTTATCTCATGCCACGCCCACTTATACTATATTCTCAATCGCCTAGCACCACACTGTTGTGATTGCCATTATGCCACATGTGGTTCATGCCATTGCTACTGTTGCTGCTGCTGCTTGTTCTACATAATGTCTAATTGGCCAAGCCAGCAGCAGCAAATATACAGCAAGACAGAGCGAGAGAGAGAGAGTAAGAGTGAGAGAGAAACAAAAGTCAGTAGGGATACCACAAGAATATTGTGTTCACAGGACACTTGGGCACAATTTGCTTACTGTCTAACATGCTCTCTCTTTCACTCACTCACTCTCTCTCTCTCACTCGCTCTCACTCTTAACAGAAATTAATTTGAAATTTCAGTTGACAAATCTCTGAACTTAACCAAGTGCCAAGATTATTGCAAAAAGCAGCAGCAACAGCAGCAACAGCAACAACAACAACAGCAACATAAATGAAAACTACAGGCATAGACTTGCCGAGACTTGTGCTGACTTGTTTAGACATGGCCAGACTTCAATCATTTGCATTTCGTCCATTAATTAAGCCAAAAATAATTGAGACAGAAATTTGAGTTTTCATTTGCTTTGCCAATTAAATTGCGTTCAACGAGACAAAATTCTTCATCTTCATCTTCGTTCTTCTTCTTCTTAATTTTTTTTTATTATGAGCAAAAAAAAAAAACATAATTCAAAGTATTATTTGTGTTTAGTCTTTCATATTTATTTTATTCTAATATTTTCTTATATAAAAAAATGTTTTTTCTTAGAAAAAAATTTTTTTTTTTTTTTTTATAATTTTTAATTGTTTCTTAAAATTTCATTTATTTATTTGGTTTTATTTTTTTTTTTTAATTTTTAATCATTTTTATAAAATTCTTTCTTTTTTTATTATACTATTTTTTCTTTTAACTTTTTCTTATTTATTTTTATAATTTGTAAATTTTTTTTCTATTTTTAATATTTTTTTTTAAAACTTTTTTTTATTATAATATTTTTTTATAACTGTTTTTTATTTATTTTTTAAACATTTTTTTTATTTATTTTCATAATTTTTAATTTTTTCTTAAAACTTTATTTAGTTTTTTTTTTTTTAAATCATTTTTATGTAATTCTTTCTTTTTTTATTATAATATATTTTTTTAACTTTTTCTAATTTATTTTTATAATTTCTAAATTTTTTCTTAAAATTTTATTAATTTTTTTTTTAATTTTTAATAATTTTTATAAAATTCTTTCTTTTTATATTATAATATTTTTTATACTTCTTGTCATTTATTTTTATAATTTTTTCTTAAATTTTGTACTATTTTTTCTTTTTAAATTTCTCAATAATTATTTTTTTTTTATAACTTTATTTCTTATTTATTTTTAAATTTTTTCTTAAATTTTGTTTTCATTTTTGTTTATTTTTAATATTCTTAAAAATATCTTTTATTTTTATTTTAATATTTTCTTGTAATTCTTTTATTTATTTTTATAATTTTTATATTTTTCTTCAATTTTCTTCTCATTATTATTTTTTTTTTAAATATTGTTAAACATTTTTAAATTTTCTATAACTTTTTTTCGGGTTTATATTTATATTTGTTATTTATTGTATTAATATTTATATTTTTATTTAATTTTTTATTTTTAATAATTTTGAATTTTTATTTATAATTATTAATTTAATTTTTTTTTATAAATTTAAAAAATAGTTGCATTAATTATTATTTAAATTTTTTTTTATAATTTTTAAAGTTTTCTATTTATTTTCTGATTTTCTTATTTTTAATTTTAAAATATTTTTAATAATTAGTAATTATCAATTTCTGAAATGTTTAATATTTTAAAATTTTTGTTCTCAAATTTTATTCTTATTTTATTTATTAATATTTTTAATTATTACTTATTATTAATATTTATTTATCTATTTATTATTCGTTTATCTTTCATTTACAATTACATTTACAATTTTTGCTTTTCAATTATTGAATTTTCCATTAAGCGGCTTTACTTAAACTTTTCATTTTATTTGCTTTATTTTCATTTTTGTTGATAGGATTAAATATATTTATTTATTTTTATTTTTCATTTTATTTTATTTTCTTTGTTGGTTTTAAATGTCAAACTGTGAAAGTTTTTGCTTTTGCTGTTTGAGTTTATGATTTATGCTCTTATTGATGGTCGAAAAACTTTTACGTTGGCCGAAAAAAAAAAAAACTGTAATGTGGCAAGTGGGGCAAGTAAGGGGAAAGCAAGAATAAACTTGAACTGTAACTGTAATTTTAACTGTTACTGTAACTGTAAACTGTAAATCTCTTTGGCTTAGGTTTCAAGTATGAAATGCCAAGCAGCAATTGCTGCTGCTGCTGCTTGGTGACTCAATTTGCAATTAAATTCGCTGCCATAGTAAACCGTATAAAGGCATATAGAGGGGGGCGTGGTGAGTGAAGAGAGAGAGAGAGAGAGAGAGAGAGGAGAAGATGGGCAGACAAAATGCCAAACGAGCAAAAACACATAAAATTGTTGTAAAATTTCAAGCATGACTTGTTTTTTTTTTTTCTGTGCTGTGCTGCGCTGTAGGCAGAGAGCGGAAGCGGAAATGATTTGTTGTTGCTGTTGTTGTTGTTGTTGTTGTTGTTACTGCTGTCGTTTTGTTGTAAAAGTACAAATGCGCATAAAATTTACTCGATTTACTGTTGGTTTTGATTTCTGTTTAAAATTCATAAAAAATTCATAACAATCCAATGGGCAGCAACGATGGCACTAAAAAACAAAGCAAAAAAAAACAAAAACCCCAAAGAGGCCACACTTAAAGGACTAAAAGCAAAATATACATAAACAAACATATTATTTAATGCTCAATAACAATTGTTATGTTTTGTTTGCTCTTTATATATATATATATTTTTTTTATTTAGAATTTACTTATTATTTGCCAATACAAATTGTTTTACAAACAAATAAATATGCATCGTTGAATATATATATGTTTAAACAATTGCAAAACGTGTGTGCGCAATATTATGAACATACATATTTTCAATTTCAGTAAATTGATATGCATAAACAAG
Source organism: Zaprionus obscuricornis (assembly GCA_037044475.1). Lineage (NCBI taxonomy): Eukaryota > Metazoa > Arthropoda > Insecta > Diptera > Drosophilidae > Zaprionus > Zaprionus obscuricornis. The sequence goes on from JBAMBR010003804.1 coordinate 62,518, forward strand.
TGCCAGCAACTCTATTGTATTGCAATAAAGTGGCTAAAATGCGAAACAAATACAGTAGAAAATGCATATCAAAATACATACACATACACACAAATACATAGACATATATATATGCATATGCATAAATGCTGTAAGTCAGCATTAAAAGGTAAAAGGTTATCATTCGACATTTATATTGCACGTTTCTCTGCTTGCATATGCAAAACTAATAAGTTAGAAAGTGATAGCAATACATTTTACTATTACTGTCCGTTGCGTTGGCGACTGGTAGCTGCAGCTGCAGCTACAGCTGAAAATAGTTATTGATGTGTGTAAAAGGGATAGCAAGTGTATGCTTTGATTTTTGACGTAACTGCAGCGATCAATGCAATTGGTCATTTGGCAATGTAAGCAGTGCAGCAGCAAGTGTATACCACTTGCAAGCAGTGCAAAAGCTAACGTATAGAAATTTGTTGATCTTGTCTAAAGTAAATTTTGAGAGAGACTGAGTGTGAGAGAGATTTTTGCATATGGCAAGCAAAATAATATAAATACAAGCAATCACATAAGTAAGCGTACAGTAAACTGCAAGTTGATGCGTATATGTAAATAAAGTTTAAGCGCTTAAAGGGATTTATGAAAAAAAAACTTCAACTTACCAGTTGCAGGCAAACAATTTCCATTACAGTAAGATTTAAAATACATATACATGCATACATACATATACATATACAATATACAACTACATATTTCTTCACTCATAGTAAACTTCTTCATAGCATAACATATTTACCTGTGTATTATCTGTGCTCTTCTAACTGTCTGTATATCTTACTCACTCTAACATTTGTTATACCCGGGGGCACATCAAAATGTTTTCTGCTCTTCTGCATAGTTTGCTGTCGTTATTTATATAGAAAAACAACAACAACAACAACAACGGCAACTAGAGAAACCTTCTCAACTTACAGTTTGCTGTTATTTGCTGTCTGCTGCTGTTGCTGCTTCAGCTTCAGCTGCTTTTGACGCTTGAGATATTATACAGTATTTAGCCTTCATATTATACTTAGCTTTAACCTTCTTAGTTATACAAAAATTTCATAGATATTTATTGATAATTATTGCTAGTTATTTATGTTAATTAACAGTAGAAAAATGAAACTACAACAAAAAAAAAACTTAACTTGAATTACAGTTGCACGTTAAACTAAAAAAAAAATATAAATAAATTGGCAAGAGTTATATGTATCGATAAATCGATTAATTTATCGTTACTTAAATTTATTGGCGCTATAGAAAGTAACTAAAATAATAATAAAGTAATGTTAGCATTTAGTTGAACGCATTAAAATGCTCAAACTAATTAAATACGAATTGATGCATGAGCATCGTCACGTTCATTTGTCTAACTGTCTATTGGTCAGTCGGTCGGTTGGTTGGTCTGTCGCTCGTTTGGTTGGTCAAGTCAAGTCATAGGTCACCTGTGCTGCTTAATGTGCAAATAAAATGGCGTTAATGTTGTTGCTGTGCATACTAATTGCAGTAGACGATGACAAGGACAAAAGTAAAAGATATAAAACCTGAGAACAAAACTTCCAAAAACGAGGCGTCTCCCACTTCATACAGTGGGGCAACAGTTACCAAAAGTTGTATGAAGCAACAAGCGTAAAAAGTCAAATCAGCTGCCAATGTATTCACCCACCCACCGTCCACCAGCCGCCCCCCATTACTACAATAAAAAAAATGCCAGCCGAGGCCATGCCACTTTTCATACCCCTGCTTGTTGTCTTGTTTTGTCCCTTGAGTTTATGCCAAGTGTGCGCGCCACACGTATTGTGACATTGACTGAGAGACCCAATTCTGGCTAACCGGCTGCTTGCTTGCTTGCTGCTTGCTTGTCTGCCTGCTTGTTGTATCTGTTTGCCTGGCTGACTGGCTTGGTTTTTTTGCCTTGGTTAAAATTTCAACTTGCGTCGCCTTCAACTGCTTTTGCCAACAAACAAACAAACTGTTGCTTCTCAGCTGTTTTGAGTTATTTTAGCATTACACATTTTGCCCCAGTTTTTTTATTTTTTCTATTGTTTTTCCCCGCCAGATTGCGATGTCATTTGACGCCGGCGCATTGTAATATTTTAGTACAGCCGCAAAAGTGAACCTGGGCAACAATATTGCTCCTACAAGCAACAGTTTGGGGTAATTCTTATGCTCAACAAGAGTTTTCTTTTTTTTGAGGGATATTTTTGCTAGCTGTTGCTTTCGCATCACATCACATCGCATCGTATAGCAATCGCAATCGCATTCGCATTCGCATCCCGAGCAATCGCCTAGCAATTCGTAAATTTTAGCCATACCGGAACCGAGTCTGTATGCCGAGGTCGGTCTGATATTTTAGTCTGTTTGGGGACTTCATTGCGTGCGAATGTGCGAGAATTGATAACGCGTTGAGCAAATGTAAAAGTGTTTTTCAGTGTGTTTTCAGTGTTTTGTGTGTTGCCGTTTTTCAACTACCAAAGTTCCACGTCAACAACGACAGGTATAACATGCACGTATGATGTATACACCTGATATACGACACACACACACACTGAGACATAAATATATATACACACATACACACATACACTTACATCTCGTGCGCATATAAAAACGCGTTTAATTAATGTAAAAGTGTCGCTGTTTTTACCTGCTTTTGTGAAGCCGCTTTAATGTCAGCAATGGATACTTAGGCACTCAACAAAACTCTCAGACACCCAAAGACCTCACAAAGATCTCACAAAGACCTTAACGTCTACCAGCAGCAAGACATTTGAGTTTTAACTGCTAAAAAAAAAAAAAAAAAACTCATAAGCGTTAATGTGCTATACAATTTTTCATGTGTCTTTCGATTATTAAGTGCTAAAAAATTTCTGGAATTGATTTAAAAAATAATTAAAAAAAATAAAAATTAAAAAAAGAAATAAAAAAAAACTCTAAATTTTTAAAAACTTTAAATAATTGACAATTATTAATAAAAATGCGAAAATTGTATTAAGTGCTAAAAAATTTCTGGAATTGATTTAAAAAATAATTAAAAAAAAAAAATTAAAAAAAAGAAATAAAAAACAAAATAAATTCTTTTGATTAATTGCAATTTATATTTTTCACACTGTTGTTTTTTTTTTTTAATTGCAGTGCACAAAAACAACAACAAAATACAAAGAATATCAAATATCACGTATACGACAGGTAAGCAGCTAATATTATTAAAATATTATTACAATATTTATAATTAAAATTTTGATTTCAGTTTATATATTTTTCTATCATTTAATTGCAATTAGTAGTAAAACTACAAATTTAATTAATAGTCAACACAATTTTGAAAGTTAGGCAAGATTCAATTACAAAACAAAAGCGACAACAATTTTCTATTTCAATAAGCATTTGATTTCATTTTGTCTGTTTGTATTTTTAACTTTTGTTATTTAAGATTTTAATTGGCTTTATTAAATCTTAATATATACAGCAGCAAACAATTAAATATAATTTTCAAAATTCTATTCAATGTGAAATTTGATTTTACATTTTACATTTTTCATTTGTAATTTCAAATTTCAATTTTTGCGGTTCAACAATGTTTTTGCATGATTTGAAGCCAAAATAAATAAAGTGAAATTAAATCTTTTAGTTATCGATGTAGAAATTCATTTCATTTTCCTTTGCACAATAAGTTTTTTTTGTGCAACACATAAAAAAAAAGGAAAACGTACATGAAATCTAATACTTTTGCTCAAAAATAATATTTTATTGAAATTAAATAAACAATTTAAAGTTTTATTGTGATTTGCAAAAGTTTTTCTAAATTTAGTTTGAAAATCGTTAACATTTAAGTTTTCAATTTAACTGAATTTTGGGCGAGACTTTTAAGCTAATGAAAATATAAATAATTCTCATAAATTCAAATTTGAAAATTTATTTAGTTTCTCTTGATTTTTTATTTTATTGTTTTTGAACTATTGAAATTAGCGAAAAGTTATACTTAAAAATTTAGTTGAGCTTCTGTTGACTTAATAAAAATTGAAATATTTTTCACAATTTCAAATTTGAAAATTTGTCTTAAAATGGAATTTCTGCTGCTTTAAAGCTTCAATCTTTTTTCTTATTATATGTATCAAAATTTTAACCTAAATTAATTTCATTGATTTTTTTTTTATGCTGAAATCAAGTAACAGTTAAAAAAATGAGAAAATTGTAACTTTAATTTATTAATAAAAAATTTTATGCATTTTTTTTTAGATAATTTTTTTAACTGAAAAGTAAAATAAATTTAAAAATAAAAGTTCAAATAATTTTTAACATTTTTATAAAATTAATAAAATTTGAAAATTTTTTTTTTAATATTTTAATTTTTTTTAAGCTTTTAAATGTTAAAAAAATGCCTGAAAAATATAACTTAAAATTTTGTTAAATTTCCAATTTTTCAATAATTTTAATGTATTTTATTTTCAAGAAATTTCATTCAACTCTGAAAAATAATTGCTAAGATTTTTTAAAATCTTAAAAATATAACTTTAAATTTTAACTTAAAAGTAAAATAAATTTAAAAATAAAAGTTCAAATAATTTTTAAAATATTTATAAAATTTTTAAAATTTGAAATTTCATTTTTTTATTTTTCATTTTTTTCAAGCTTTTAACTGTTAAAAAATGCCTGTAAAATATAACTTTAAATTTTGTTAAATTTCCAATTTTTCAATAATTTTAATGTATTTTAGCTTTGCGCTGCAAACAATTTGATTTTCAAGAAATTTCATTTAACTCTGAAAAATAATTGCTAAGATTTTTTACTGCTTTCAATTTTCTTTGAATTTCTTTATCGTCAGCATAACAATTGCAATTGTAGAGAAAATCTTATTGAATTTTATACAAATTCATTAAAAATCAATTCTCAATAAATTGCAGATATAAAAATGTTCAGTTGAGTTTGCAGATGTCTGTCGATAAATACAATTGAAATAAAAAAAAAAAAGAAATGTAGAAAAAAGTAAGAAAAAATAAAATAAAATACAAAAGTACAGAAATAAAAAAAGGGCTGAACTCAATAAATTTATGGACAATGGATAACAAATTGTTGGAAAATTGCATTGCTCACGTCTCTTGAACACATTCTGCACAGAAATAAATATAAAAATAATGAGAAAAAAAAAAACGGAGAAACCTGCTGAGAAATGTTTAAAATAACAAACAAGAAAACAAAAGAGAAAGAAAGAATTTTTTTTTTTCTACAATTTCAATGCAATTTTTTATGCATCAGCTTTGGCTTTTAACGTTACGCAGTTGCTGTTGTTGTTGCAAAAGTTGATGTTGCAGTTGTAGTTGTCGCTCATTTTGTTGTTGTTATTATGGCGCAAAGTCTGTGTGAGAGAAAAAAAACTTATGCAAATTTCATGCTTATAATTTTTAGCTTGAAAATGCGCGTCGCGCAACTCACGAATGAAAAGTTGCAAAAGCAAAAGCAAAAGCGAAAACTTGAACATGTTGCCAATTTTAAGCGATTTTAAATAACTGTTGTGCTTGTTGTCCTTGTACTTGTTGTTGTTGTTGTTGTTAGAACTGCTGCTTTTCCTGTGTTGAGTGACGCTAAATTATGTTTTATTTTTAGTCGAACGAACATAAAGTGAGCTATGCCAAAGCATAATTTATAATTCCTTTTGCCAAGTCTAACAAAGCGCAAAATGCAAAATGTTAAGGCGAACGGGGTAAAGGCTAAGATTCTAACTGTTGAAAGGTGGGAGGAGGGAGGGCAAGAGGTAGTTAAGAGACGTGTAGCTGCTTTGAGTGCTGGGTTTGAGGTTTTTATTCTGCAATTTAAAATAATTTCCATTGCTGCCCTAAATGGCATTAAGCATTAAGTCATTTTGAGGGCATGGAATAAAAAAAAAAAACTTTCAGACACGAGAGTGTTTCTCTCCCTTTTGTTATTTGTGTGTGCCACTGTGTGTGTGTGTGTGTTTTGGCCTTTGTTATCGTACTACATATGTGTCTGTACACTGACAATGACTTTGCTGTTATTGTGGCATAGTTGTGGCTTGAGTATGTATAAGTTTTTCTCAGTCTGTGTGTGTCTGTGTGTGTGTTTGTGTCTGTTCTGTGTGTACACTGCACATTTATGCATATAATTGAGTCGCAAAACAGCAGAAAACACACACACACACACACCCAGAGCAAAGAAGAGTAAAAACTTTTTCTTTTTTTTTTTGCTGCTGCTGCGGTTTCAAGTGCCAGAGGATTATTCTTTCATGTTTCATGCAACAGCAACAGCAACAAGATGATTAAGTAAATTCTTCATTTGTGGCTGAATTTCAATTTCTTGTAATGCAACAAACAAAAAAAAAATAATAAAAGCCTTTTGCCACAAAAATAACTAGACAATTTTTGCATTTCATTAAATCAATAAAAAATATTTTCAAGTAGCTAAAAATGTTAAAGCTTAAAGCTTAACATAAGACTGCTAAAATTCACTGAGAGTGTGTCTGTAACATGTTTATGTTAATGTCATGTTAAGCATATGTATATTAGCTGTAGTCAGCTTACATATGTTAAGTAGCAGCAGCTTTTAAATGCAACTGTTAAAGTTATGTTAAACTTCTTTTTACTGCTTTGAGAGTTTTTAATTTTGCTTATGCTAAAATTATGTTAGACATGAAATTTGTTAACAGAGCTTTTGCTTAATTTAAAAGTATTTTACTTAACAGAAGTTAAAAAATTTTTAAAATTATACAGATAATTTACAGATAAATTTTGCTTATTAAAACCTTAACACACTTATGTTAAGTCTATGTTAAATTACTTTTAAATAACAGAAAATTAAAAAAAAAATTATGCTAAATTTTAGCTTTATCAAGCTCATATTAAAGCTATGTTAAAAATATTTTACTTAACAGTAGTCTGCATAAAATTGATCAAGTAAAATTTCAAACACTTTCAATGCATATTTTCAATATGCAAAAAATGTTGTCATAGTGTCAATTATTGCACCCTGTATAACTGTATAACTATTTGACATGTTCATGCCACATGTGAATGCGTTTCACATGTCATTTACCACAAAATAATTCGTTGTTGAAAATGTATACATTTATTTGATGTCATATTCGTACACTTTCTCGATTGCAAAATTTGTTTCAGTTGAATTCATCGATTTAATTTAATAGTGAAATATTGATAAAAAAAAAATTTATGACAATTTTGTTCACAATAAAAAAAAAAAAATTCTATTTCAACATTCAATATGAAATATGCAATAGATAATTTGCACTTCATTTGTATATATATGAAAATTCCATGCAGATATAAAATAAGCCACAATAAATGTTTTCTGTATCGAGATGAAGAATTATGAAAATATTTTGTGGCATATTTATTTGTGGTGCAGTCAATTTTTTGTTGCACAGTGAATTGAAATTTTCTATAGTACAATTTAAAAATTTAACAGCTCAATGTGTAGTATGAGCGAGAAGGAGAGAGAGAGAGAGTGAGAGAGAGAAAGTGTGAGTGGAAAAACATGTTTAAATTTGAGTTTGTCTGTGCTACGGCTTAAATATTTAACGAGCGTAAAATAAACATAGATGAAAAAGTAAACACACAGATTTTCCAGCAATACAAAATTTTTCTCTTTTTTTTTATTTATTTTATTTATTTTTCCGGGATTTTTCCTTTTTTGAAATTGTGCAAAAGAAATTTAAATTAGACGTTTAGAGCGTGTAGAGCGAGAAAAAAATGGCATTTTGTGTAGAGACGAAACTTTAATTAAGGAATAAAAAGTGAAATAAAAATAAAGCACAGCTTCTTAAGATTGTTGAGAAATATTTTTATACTAGTTTTCATTTAACTAAATGAATTCTTTCCTTAAGATTAAATTTAAATTATTTTTATTTTAACATTTTTTAACATTTTTCTTATATTTTATAAGTTTTTTTTTTTTAACTTTTTTCTAACATTTTTCTAATATTTTTCTAAAAATTATTAAAAATTTTGTAAGCATTTTTTTTTCAAGTTATTCTTACATTTTTCTAATGTTTTCTAACTTTTTTTTTTTGTAACATTTTTCTAAATTTTTTCTTAATTTATTTTTTTTTAAATTTTTATAACATTTCTTTGACAGTTTTTCAAAGATTTTTTAACATGTTTCTAACATTTTCCATTTTGTTTTGTTTACAACCTTTGAACAAACTTTCTTTGTATTTATTTATGTATAAAAAATTTATGTAAACATTTTCCAATTTTTTTTTTTAAAAATGTTGCTAACATTCCCTAAAATTTTCTAAAATTTTTTTCAACACTTTTCTAAAATGTTTTTAACACTTTTTTAAAATTTTCTAAACTTTCTCTAAAATTTTTCTAAAATTTCTCTAAAATTGTTCTAAAATTTCTCTAACATTTTTCTAAAATTTCTTTAAAATTTTTCTAAAATTTCCCCAAAATTTTTCTAAAATTTCCCTACAATTTTCTAAAATTTCTTTAAAATTTTTCTAAAATTATTTTAAAACTTCTTTAACATTTTTCTAACATTTTTTAACGTTTTTTTTTAACACTTTTCAAACATTATTCTAACATTTTTTAAATATTTTTCTAATCTTTTTTTAAAAATTATTAAAAACTTTTTAAACATTTTTTTCAAGTTATTCTAAAATTTTTCTGATATTTTCTACATTTTTTCTAATATTTTTTTAACATTTTTCTAAATTTTTTCTATTTTTTTTTAAGTTTTTATAACATTTCTTTTAACATGTTTCTAAGATTTTTTTTTTTACAAAATTTGAATAAAAATTTTTTTTTTTATATTTATTATTTATTTATATTTTATAATTTTTCTAAGATTTTTAATAATATTTGGCTTAGACTGTAATGTTAGACTTAGTCTTCATCTATGTTAAGCTTAACAGCACTGTTGAAGTTAACATTTGTAGTCGCTTGAAAAATTTAAGCTTAAACACTGTTAACTTTTTAACGCTTGCTGTTACCTAATTTAGAGCGCTGTTAACTTTAACATGTGTAACTTATGTTATTGTTATGTTAGGCTTAAAACTGTTAAGCTTAACATGTTATTAATAATTATCGCGCATTAATAAAAAAAAAGGCAGCGTAAAGTTTTTTTTTTTTTTTTTGTTTGCAAAAATCCCAAAAAATATAAAAAAAAAACGTTACTTAAGTAGAAAATTTCATTGAGATTAAGTATTTATGCTGAAGGTCATGTATACGCATATGTACATATATGTTATGCTGTTAGCTTGCAAAAAACAAAAAAAATGAAGTGCTGTGTTTAGTGCTCGTTTCAGCTGTTATAATTAATATAATTCGCGCCATATGTTTGTATGCAAATTGAAATTCATGTGGCGTGTGCACTAATAAGCAATTAAATTAAATTTCATCCAAAGTCAAAGGCAAAGGCACATATGCGCGAGCATGACATGTAACTTTATTTTTTCTTCGTTTTTCTCTCTTTTTCATTACCTGCCTCTAGCAGATAAAACAAGTGTTTAAGCTGCAAAGTGCTGTAAGCTAAGCTCAGCTGACTGCGTAGAGACTGGCAGCACTTATTGAAAACTGATTAAGGCGTAGGCAATGGCAATAGCAATAACAGAGGCAAAGGCAAAGGCAAAGGCAAAGGCAAAGGCAACGTAAAGCAAACAAACAAACATATTAAGACGTAAGCAAGTGAGGCATGCAACGTAGACGTCTGACGCATATTGCCAGGCAATTAAGCTGTAACGCAACATTCACAGTCTCAACAGATTGTGAGCAAGCATGCGTAAGAGCCAAGTGCCAGACCAATTGGTCTCGAAAAAAAGAAAAAAAAAATAGATGAAGAAGACTGGACAGCAAAGTTCTTAACTAAGACTGTGACTAAGTCATTCAAGCAGCGGCATCTAAGCGCAAAGTGAATGTGAATGTGAAAATGAAAGTGAAAGTAAAAGTTGACTTTAGTTTTTGTTTTAGTTATATTTCTCTCCCTCTCTCTTACTCTCCCTCTCTCTCTGTGTGTGGTTTTCTTTCTTGATTGAATGCTGCATGTGGCAGCATAATTAGCTTAACTTAGGCTGCTTTTGTGGTTGTTATTGTTGCTGCTGTTGTTGCTGTTATTGCTATTTGCAAAATGCGCAAACCTAATTTCATTTTGTGGCCCTTTGGCGGCTTATAATTATGCTACAATTGTTGATGGCAGCCATTGCAGTTTAGCAGTCAAATTCAATTATCGTCGCTTGTCTGCAACACTTGAGCAGCACACACATCTATATATATATATATATATATATATCTATATACAAAGTGAAATCCATTGAATTTTCAAGTGCATACTACAGGGGATAACTAAACAAATTACGCAAAAGATTTAATTAAGCAGCCGTAACGCAACAGTGACAGCAACAGAAATGCCACAGGCTTTGCCACTGCTCTCTGACTTTGTTCTCCTTTACAGCCATAGATATTATGGCACGCTTCACGTGGCGTATACGTAATATGCAAATATATGCGCGAACGCGCTTTTAGGCTGTCATCAGCTTACAGTTTAGCAAGCATTTTATGACTGCTTGCTGCTCGCAGGCAGGCAGCAGCAGCAGCAGCAGCACTAACATAGACACCACAAAATCTCATATAAATTGAGTTGTAACTGTAATCTTTGTATGTGTAGAATGATGACTGCATGCATGCTTGACATATGCTCAGAGTAAACCCTCATCAATTCTATTACATTGGCAGTCAGCAAAGCGGTCAAGGCAGCTGGCAGCTAACAGCTAGCTGGGGGGCCACAAGCAGATTGAAGTCTCAACAACAACAAGAAAATAACAATGATAGAATGATGCGATGAAGCAGAATTGACAATTGGCAACTCAACTGTGAATCGCTTTGAGCACATAATTAACAATGCAGCAGCAATAGCAATAGCAATATGTTGTCTATGTGTGTGTGTGCTATGCGTAGTATACGTAATGTTCGTTGACAGTCCATGACCACGAAATCAAAGTCTTTTTACTTTTGCCCTACGCTTTGCTCAGTATCTCTGTACATTTGTTATGCTTATGACTGCTTATTGTGGTCGTTAAGCGCACATGAAAGTCATGTATATGTACACAACATATGTATTTGCTGCGAGGGTTGCTCAATTAGTTTTCCATATTTTATGCAGGCAAAATTTTTTTTAGCAATTATTATTTATTTTTTTATGTAATTTTTTGCGAGTTATTGAAATTTTTATTTTATCTGCGAGGGTTGCTCAAGCAGTTTTAAGTATTTTTGTAGGGACATTTTTTTTAGTTTTCTTTTATTTTTTTCTAACATTTTTTTTATGAATTAGCGAAATTTTTTTTTTGCTGCGAGGGTTGCTCAAACAGTTAAAAATCTTTTATGCAATAAATTTTTTCTAGCAATTTATTTTATTATCAGTTTTTTTTTTGTGAATTACTGAAAGTTTTTTTTTTTTTGCTGCGAAGGTTGCTCAAAAAATTTAAAAAATATTTTATGTAATAAATTTTTTTTAACAATTTATTTTTTTTATAATTTTTTTTTTTTTTTTTTGAGTTAGTAAAAATTTTTTTATAATTTTTTTTTAGAAATTAATTTTTGTATTTTTATAATTTTTTTTAGTGCTGCATTGCAGGGTATTTTTGAGTCGAGCATAGAATTAAGGCTTAAGTTATTTATATAACTAAGCTAAGATTGACACTTGCTTTGCACTTAAATCAAGCTTAAGTTAACGCTTAAACTAAAGTCTTGCAGTTACAGCTGCTGCTTTAATTGGCTGCAAAGGCTGCAAAGCTTACAAAAGTTCGAAGACAACAATTGCCTCTCGCTTTTAGCTGTGTCAGCAAAAGTTTTGTATCTTTCCGTGTGTCTTTAACTCTAAGTGTGTTTGTGTTTGTGTGTCTATATCTGTCTCTGTCTCTCTCTCTCTTTCTCTCTTTGTATACCTGTTTAGCTGTGTGTCTTTTATTTTTCTCATATGGGAAACAATGTCTGCGAGCAGACGTAGAGGCGCAGCGCAGAGCAGCGCTTACAACTGACAGCAGCGGCCGTTTATCAGTTGCTTTTGCTTTTGTTCAAATTTTTTTTTTGTTGTTTTTCTTGTTGTTGTCCGCTTTTTTTTCTGCAATGAAGGCGAACAATAAATGAGGCAAAAGCAAACAAAAACATGTGCCAGACGGACTCGCACTACCACATACACACACATGCATACACAGTGAGCGTTGTGTTGTTGACTAAAAGGAGCAACAGCAGCAACAGCGGCAGGTTTTTTTTTTTTAATTGAGACATCGTTGTGTTTGTGTTTCACATCGTCTGTCTCAACGTTTATTTTGGCCTTCTTCTTCCCTCTCTCTGTCTCTCTCTCTCTCTCTGTGTGTGTTTGTCCACAGTTAGCAACATTTTGCTATTGTTCTTGTTATTGTTGTTATTGCTTATTCTGCTGCCTAGCTTCGTTTGGCTTTGGGCTAAAAATATTAAACTCACAAAGCTTGTTCAACGTTGCCTTAGCTACACACACACACGCACGCACACACACAGACACAAACGCACATACATGTGTGTATATTTTATATATATGCCAAATTGTCAAATATAATAACAACAACAACAACGTGAAGAACAACAACAACAACAATGACATCGCTGCAAATAATACGAAAACCCAAAAATAATTTTCGCGCTTTGTTTCTTTCTTCATTTCATTCGTTTATATTCACTCACTCATTCATTCATTCAATCATTCATTCATTCATTCATTCGTTGTATTGTTTGTTATTTTTGTTTTCGTTTTTACGTCTTTTCGCCTTATGTTTTCATGCTTTCTTCTTACAGTTTCATCTGCTTTTATCATTTAATTTTTCGGCTGCCTATTGTATTTTGCCACGTAAATCAATAAAAGTGACCCGTAGACTCTACACTGTGTGCTATACAATTCCACTTTGACATATGCCCGTATTCACTATGGTTACGTGACCAACAGCAACAACAGCAACAGCAGCAACAGCAACAGCAGCAACAGGAGCAACAGCAACAGGAGCAACAGCAGCAACAGATTTTGCCTTGACAATTTATAAAATTTGAATTTACGCTAATTTTGCTATTGATATTTATTAATAATTCATCATCAATATCAGCAGGCAACAACATCATTACATCATTAACAACATCATTATCAAACAACAGCAACAACATTATCAAGACAACAACAACATCATTGAACAAGAACATTATCGACAACATTATCGCATTGCGTCTGTGTAAACAATTTCTTTTTATTTTTTTTTCTTTTCCTTCTTTTTGCCATTTTACACGCTGATTAAAGCTCAACTCAAACCAAAACTTTTTAAAAATTGAAAAAAAATAAAATAAAAAATAAAATTGAAATTTTGTTAACATCATTTTTCACTTTTTACCTTCATCACTTGCACTTTGGGCGCTTGATTTGATTCAAGGTTCTTTAAGGTCAACGATTTTGAAGCATATTTAAAGCACAAAAACTGTTTAATTAACGTTTAACACTTAACTTTACTTTCCTCTTTGACCTTTAAGCGAAAGTTTTTCCAACAAATAAATAAAAATAAAAACAAAAAAAGTAAAAAAAAAACAAATTTTCATTGCAATTTGACAGCTTGTTAAATGAAGCTTTAGCTTAAAAGTTCAATTAGCAGCCAAGAACCACTTAAATGTCAGTGAGAACATAAAAGTAAGCAAGCAAATAAATTCTACAAAAATAATACACTGTGCGTGTGTGTTTTCTAGACTTGCAGATACCCTACGACTAGCAGATACGCTATGAAAATCAATTTATAAAAATTTTATCTAAGAAATTGCAGTTGAAATTCTTTCTAGGTTGCTGTGAAAGTTTACAGGGTATCACTGATAATATTATATGCATTTAATAACGACTTGCAGATACGCTACATATTTAAAATACTTATAAAAATCATTTGTTACTATAATATTTTTTACAGGGTATCCCACTGAGCACACTGAGCAAAAATTTATAGGACTTGCAGTTAATCTACGACTAGCAGATACTATATCAAAATTAATTTATAAAAATTTTTTCTAATTGCAATTGAAATTCTTTCTAGGTTGCTGTTAAATTTTACAGGGTTTCACTGAGAATATTATATATATTAAATGACGACTTGCAGATACCCTACATATTCAAAAAACTTGGAAAAATCATTTGTTAATATAATAATTTTTACAGGGTATCACACTGAGCACACTAAGCACATATTTACAGTACTTGCAGTTAATCTACGACTAACAGATATTCTATCAAAATTAATTTATAAAAATTGTATCTTAGAAATTGCAGTTAATACTATTTTTCAACTGCTGTTAACTTTTACAGGGTATCACTGAGAATATTATATGTATTTAATGACGACTTGCAGTTACTCTTCATATTCAAAATCTTGATCAAAAATTGATTTCATAAAGAAATTGCAGTTGAAATTCTTTCTATGTTGCTGCTAATTTTTACAGGGTATCCTTGAGCACACTGAGTATATTTACAGTACTTTCAGATAGCTCTACGACATGTAGATATTACAAAAAAATTTGATACATTTAATTTCTCTATGCAATTTGCAATTGAAACTCTTTCTATGTTGCTGCTAATTTTTATAGGGTATCACTAAAAATACTACGTTTTTTTTTACAGGAATTACAGAAACCCTACAACTTATAAATATTCCAAAAAATCCGAAAAAATAAACAAGCAATTTATTTCTCTATGAAATTTGCAGTTGAAACTGTTTCTATGTTGCTGCTAATTTTTACAGGGTATCCTTGAGCACACTGAGTATATTTACAGGACTTTCAGATAGCCCTGAGTATATTTACAGGACTTTCAGATAGCCCTACGACATGTAGATATTACAAAAAAAATTTGATACATTTAATTTCTCTATGAAATTTGCAATTGAAACTCTTTCTATGTTGCTGCTAATTTTTACAGGGTATCCCTGAGCACACTGAGCACATATTTACAGGACTTTCAAATATTCCTACAATTTCTAGATATTAAAAAAAAATAAATCCAAAACAATAAACAGATAAATTTATTTCTGTACATATAAAATTTGCAATTGAAACACTTTTAATGCTGCTATTTTTACAGAGTATCTGCTGTCGTAATACATTAACATGTCACTGTCAAAAGCTCTAAGCCAGACAATAAATCAATCATTTTTGCTATATATAAATATCAATTCTATATATTTGTTATGTATAAACAAATTTTATACGTCAAGCCTAAGGATAATGCGGCTTTAGGCATAATTCACGCTGCTTTTACGCCCAATTGATTTTAAAGCTTTACCTTTATCCTTTACCTTTTACCTTTGGGGAGCTAAACTATGCTTTTGTTTAGTGTCTTCGAGTTGTTGTTCAACAGAAATATTTGCTCGTTATTTTTTTTTTTTTTTGTTATTTTTCGTTCAAGTTTAACTTTGAACACATGAAATATTTAAGCTCAATGCTGACTTAAAGTCTTGCTCGCTCTCTCACTTTCTCTCTTTCACTGTGCTGTCTTTCTGTATGGCAGGCAATGCTTTTAGCTTTTTTTTTTTTTTTTTTTCGATAGCGCACATAACACATACATTAGCTTCATAATTTATTTATTTCTACACTGTACCAAAAAAAAAAAAAAAACAAAAAAAAAATTAAAGTATTTCAACCAAAAATAGTTTTAGTTTCAGTTTCAGTTCAGTTTCTGCCCCTAAAAATCGATTTTACCAACAAAAATAAAAATAAAAAAAAATGCAAAACTCAAACTCAATTTGTTTGCTTGCCATCAGCATGTCAGACAGACGGACTAACGGACAGTTGTAGCAAAAGATGCCACAAAGTATTTTGTCTATTTAGAAGCATCAACATAGCTTACAGTGAGTGCAATAAGTTTTAAACTTTTCTTCTTTTTTTTTTCTTTCAACTGCAAAAACGCGCATTGAAAACTTTTTCCTCATGGCAAATATCAAAAAATTGCAATTTCATATTTTCGTTTTTTTTTTCATCTGTTTTTCATTCGCCATTTTGTTTTGCTGGCATACAAAAATATTTTTATACTTATCAAGCAATTAATGTAAAGATTATGCTCTTAAGCGCATTTTCATTTCCATAAAATTATGAAATGTTTTGGCACCCACACACACACAAACACACACACACACATATAGACATACAGTCAGTCAGCTACAAAAGTTGAATGAAGCTGTGAGCTGATTTAACTTTTTAATTGTGCAGTTTTGTGTGAAGCGTCGACGACAGCAATGAAGAACGCGCTGAAAACGAAAATAAATTTAACATAAAAGTCAGACCGGCAATAAGCGCATTAATTGCCAGTGCAAAATATGTTGAAGAGACTTCATTATATATTTATTTTAATGCAACCACAAGATGCCCTGCAATTTACGAGTAAATAAAATTGTTAGTAGTGAAAAATAAATTTCCAATTTTTTGTGAAATTTTTATAAATTATATTAGAAAATTTATGAATATAAAAATATATAAAAATATATATTAAAAAATTTTTTTTCAACGTTTAAAAATGTTTTAAAATTATTAAAATAAATATAATAAAAATTTATATTAAAAAATAATTTTTAAAATTTTGAATTTATTTGTTTTATTAAATAAAAAAATATATTTATTAAAATATATATTTTTAAATATATAAAAATTAAATAAAACTATATTACAAATAATTAAGAAATATTGTTGTCTAATTTTTTATTTATTATTATTTTTTGATTTTTTTTATTTATTTACATAAAAAATTTATTAAATTTAAAAATATTTTACAAATTTAATATTTGATTTTTTAGACAATTTTAAAAATATTTTTATATATATATTTATTTGAATGCGACCACAAGATGCCCTGCAATTTATATAAATTGATAGTAGTGAAAAATAAATTTTTAATATTTTTTGAAATTTTTATAAATTATTTTAGAAAATTTATTAAAATAAAAATATATAAAAATTTATATTTAAAAAAAAATTATTAAAATAAATAAAATAAAAATATATATTAAAAAAAAAATTATAAAATTTTGAATTTATTTTTTTTATTATATATAAAAATATATTTATTAAAATATATATTTTTAAATATATAAAAATTAATTGAAACAATATTAAAATAATTAAGAAAAATTGCATTTATTTATTATTTTTTTGTTTTTTTTTTTTTTTTATATATATTTACATAAAAAATTAATTAAAATTTAAAATAAATAAAGAAATTTAATTTTTAATTTTTTATGCAATTTTCAAAATATTTTTATAAAAAATAATTTTTTTTTTAATTTTTTACTGAAAAATTAATAATAAAAAATATAAAAATTTTTTTTTTTTTTTATTTTTATTTTTTAAATGAAGATTTAATTTCGAACCATCGCATGCGCATAGATTTACAGAGTATATTAAAAGTGGCTGCAGACTGGCAGCGCAGTCACTAGCGCGCTTCAATGGTTCAACGTTGCGTATGAGGCATGTGAAGTGACCGCAATTAAAACGAAATTTCCTTTCTCTCTTTCATACACTCTCTCTGTGATTCGCTCTCACTCATTCTTTCTCTCTCTCTTTTCTGTTTTCTCATTCTCTTTCTAGCAGCTTGAGCATCAAGTGCTTGGTATAATAGTCAACATTTGAGTGGCTTGCAACACGTTAACGTTAAAGTAAACGTTAACACACTCACACAGACGCAGAGACGCACGCATATACAGAGATATAACGGTTAACGTGTTATTAAAACGGAAAGAGGATACTTGCAACTGCAACTAGTGTAGATAGTTAGTGTTATAGTAATCGTTGTAGTTGTAATAGAAGTTAGCTGGCGTTGCACACAGCAGACAACAAGACGGCAACAACGGCGGCCAGAATTTTTTCACGTTTGGATAGTGTCGAGGAGGTGCAACGCAGTCGCAGTGGCAGCGCTGTTGGAATAACGCCCGGCGGTGGTGCAGCGGCAGTGGCGGCAGCAGCGGTGGCAGCGGGTTCACCAGCCAGAGCTGGCCAGCAGCAGCAGCAGCAGCTTCAGCAGCAGCAGCAGCAAGCTGTGTACGGCAAAAACGTTGGCCTAGTTGGTGGTGGTGGTGGTGGTATTGGTGGTGCACAAAATTTAATTGGTAAAGGAAATGCTGCAGCTGCAACTGCTGGGCGTAATCGTAGCGCAAGCACAATACTTGATATAAGTCACAGTTCTGGCACACTAGCACGTAAATATTCAAGTGGTGCAGCAATTGGTGGTGGTGCAATAGCAATTGCTGGTGATGTTAATGGTTACGGCGACAACGTGGCAACTGTAAAATGCGATACATTTAACGGCGGTGTCGCTGGCGGCATTGGTGGCATTGGATCTGTTGGATCTGGTATCG
This sequence comes from Zaprionus obscuricornis, assembly GCA_037044475.1. NCBI lineage: Eukaryota > Metazoa > Arthropoda > Insecta > Diptera > Drosophilidae > Zaprionus > Zaprionus obscuricornis. The sequence continues at coordinate 80,894 of JBAMBR010003804.1, forward strand.
GTGTCAGTGGATTATCGGCACGATCATTAGTACAGGAAAGAGCAGCAGCAGCAAATAGTGTTAGTTCAACGGCAAGCAGTTTAGGTATTGCAATACGTGAACGTTTATCAATTAGTGGTGCATCGGGTGCAGCAGCAGTAGCTGGTACTCCTATTACAGCTGCTAGTGACGGTTCAAGTTTAACAGCAGCAGCAGCAGCAGGAGCAGGAGCAACAACATCAAGTGTTGGCAGTGGTTCGGCACCAACGATAGGCAATACAATTGGCGGCAACGTGCCACATTGCAAACGTCAGGGCAGCTTCTCGAATGTATTCTCAAAGCTAATCGATGGTATGCCCTCTGGCACAATGTTCGCCAAGTTCAAAAGCGCCAATGTGGCAGCATCGTCCACATCTACACAGAATATTGCTGAAGGCAATCCCATTACGCAATACTTTGAGATTGGTAAACCGGTGGCATGTGCCGGTCCAGAGCTATGCTGGCGTATCTATGATGCTTATCGCAAGAGTGACAACAAGGTAAGCAAGCAGAGAGAGAGAAAGAGAGCAGGAGAGAGTAAGAAAGAGAGAGGTTGAAAAACAAGTGCAATGAAACAAGAAACTAAGCATAGAAACAAGATATTGGTGAAGTTGGCCTCCAGTGAAATGCATACATATTCTCACTCTCTCTCTCCTTCTCTCTCTCACTCTCTCACTCTCACTCTATCTATCTCTAACTACCTTCTCACTCATATAACACACACTTTCGCCTTGCCTTGCCTTGCATTGCCTTGCTGTTGCTATTGCCGCCTTCCTTCCCATAGGAATCGTCCGTGTTTATATTTGAGAAGAAAGTTGCTGAGAAACTGCACAAGCCACGCCGCAAGGAAACCATTACGGAACTGTTGAAGAGCTCGGTTAAGACATTGGAACGCTTTCGTCATCCAAGGGTAAATGAAAATACTACAAAATTATCATACAAAAAAAATAAAATAAAAATAATAATAGAAAAATATTTCTTTAGCTGCCATTAGAGACTTGCAGTCTCTGCTGCAGTAACTATCAAATATTTTCTTATTATTATTATCATTATTTATTATTTTTATTTTTAAATGAAAATACTACAAAATTATTATACAAAAAATATAAAAAAAAAAAATAAAATAAAATAAAATAAAAATAATAATAGAAAAATATTTTTTTAGCTGCCATTAGAGACTTGAAATTTCTGCTGCAGCAACTATCAAATATTTTCTTATTATTATTAACATTATTTATAATTTTTATTTTTAAATGAAAATACTATAAAATTATTATACAAAAATATAAAAAAAAAAAATAAAATAAAAAAAAATAATAATAGAAAAATATTTCTTTAGCTGCCATTAGAGACTTGCAGTCTCTGCTGCAGTAACTATCAAATATTTTCTCATTATTATTATTAATATTTATTATTTTTATTTTTAAATGAAAATACTACAAAATTAATATACAAAAAATATAAAAAAAAAAAAATAAAATAAAAAAAAATAATAATAGAAAAATATTTCTTTAGCTGCCATTGGAGACTTGCAGTCTCTGCTGCAGTAACTATCAAATATTTTCTTATTATTATTATTTATTATTAATTATTTTTATTTTTTATGACAACATTATTCTAAGTAAAATGAAATGCAAAAATTGCATTGTAATTTTTTTATTTTTTTTTTTGGGCTTAAAATTTGTAGCTTTTACTTAATTTTAATTGTAATTTTTTATGTCACCGGCAGATACTACAAATTTATCATACTGTTGAGGAAAGTCCGGATACTTTGGCTTTTGCAGCGGAACCAATTTTTGCCAGCCTTTCAAATGTGTTGGCCTTTCATGTGAGTTTTTTTCCATTTGCTTTTTTTTTTCTTCTTTTTTGCTTTTTTTGTTAACGCTTCAGTTGATGTCGCGTTCGTTGAACGCTCAACGTATATAACTGGAGTTTGGTTTAGTTCTGTGCCCTGCTGGGAACATGACTAGCAAAAAGGGAACAACAACAACAACAACAACAGTAACAGCAACAACAATACAACATGAGCTTGTGCTGAAGAAAAAAAAAGGACATGCAATTTGCGTACGTTGTCGCCCAATGCTCAATTGTGAATTGGGTCGGGAAGCGCACAGCAAATGGCCAACGCAAGCGTGGCTGGGTGTGGCAGCGTATAGTGAAGACGGGAGAGAGAGAGGGAGGGGCAGTATGGGAAGTGAAGTATGCATGGACGAATGGTTGAAGTGGTTTGGCTTTAGGCTCTGAATGCCTTTATCTGCCAGCTGTTTCAATCAATTGCTGTTGTTGCTGCTACTGTTGTTGCTGTTGTTGCTGTTGTTGCTGTTGTTGCTGTTGCTGCTGTTGTTGCTGCTGCTCTTTTGCGTTGCTTTAAAGTTTCGCATAACACGGCAGCCAGTCAACTGCATAGTTTGGCTTTTGGTTCAAGTGGCAGCCAAAGCAAAATGTGGGGTATTCATAGCAGCACTCACACACACACACACACACTTGCAGTCACACATGAGACATATACACACACCGACACACACACACACACATACAGACATAGCTTTAAATCGAATTACACTGCGTGCTGGCAAAGTTTACGCTGTGGAGATTGAGTCAATAAAGTGCTTGGGTTTACTTCCACTGTTCAGAAATTGATACACACTCACAACACACACTCACAACACACAGCACACTCACACAAGACACACACATACACACACATATATGCAAACATACATCTACATATTGTAAGCGTAGCTTACATTCTTTTGTTTTTTTTTTACCACACGGTCAGAATTACAACAACAAGAAAAACAACGATAAAAAACACAAAAAAACAACAACAACTTGATAGAGAACAAAAAAAAAAAACTAAAGTCAAATCGAGTTAAATTACATTGAAAATTGCATAGGTAAAACTCAAATTGTTTTAGAATATAAACAAACAAATTGAATGAAGTTTGCGTGTTCGTGTGTCTGTATGTCTGTGTGTGTGTTGCATATAGGAAAATGAGAGTATTGTTATATGAAAGAGCGTATAAAAAGTGTAAGGACACATGTTAAATTTCGTGTACGCCATAAAACAAAGTGTTAAGCAAGTTTATAGAACATAAAAACTTATACGGAGAATTTAAAAATATCTTGGAAAATGTAGGAAAATTCTAGGATAACCTAAGAAAAATATAAAAATAAAATCTAGAAAAAAAATCTAGAAAAAAAATTTAGAAAAAACTAGTAAGATAGAATAGTCTAGATAGATTGCTCTAGATATGATACTCTAGATAGAAAAGTCTCAAAAACATGTGGGGAAAGTCTGGAAATTAAGGAACATCTAGAAAAATTTTTTTGGAAAAATCTAGAAAAATTCAGAAAAAGCTAGAAATTCTTAGATATTTTCTTGAAAAATTCTGGTAAAATTCTGGGAAAAATCTAGAAACAAATCTTAGAAAAAAAAACGTAGAAAAATACAGAAAAAGCTAGTAATATCTAGAACATTCTAGCAAAAATGTTGTACAATTTAGGAATAATTAGCTAAATCTCGAAAAAATTTAGGAAACTTTAGAAAATCTAGAAAAAATCTACAATAATACAGGAAATGCTAGTAAGATCTAGAATAGTCTGGGAAAAAATTCAGGACAATTTTGGAATAATTAGGTATATGTCAAAAAAATTTAGGAAACTTTAGAAAATCTAAAAAAAAAATTAGAAAAATACAGGAAATGCTAGTAAAATCTAGAATAGTCTAGGAAAAAATTTAGGACAATTTAGGAATAATTAGGTATATTTCGAAAAAATTTAGAAAACTTTAGAAAATCTAAAAAAAAAAATTAGAAAAATACAGGAAATGCTAGTAAAATGTAGAATAGTCTGGGAAATTTAGGAATAATTAGGTATATTTCGAAAAAAATTAGAAAACATTAGAAAACCTAGAATAAAAAGTAGAAAAATAAAGGAAATGATAGTAAAATCTAGAATAGTCTAGGAAAAATTTTAGAACAATTTAGGAATAATTAGGTAAATCTCGAAAAAAAATGTAGGAAACTTTAGAAAATGTAAAAAAAATTGTTAAGGAAATATAAGAAAATATTTAAATTTAAATTTTATATAAATAATTTTGACTTATTTCAGTAAAATCAAGCAATATCTGATTAAAAATTCTGACAATATATAAGACTTTAGAAAAAATATAGAAAATTCTAAAATGATCTAGAAAATTTGAAAATATATTGAAAAATGTTTAAAAAAAAAAAATAATAATAATAACATTACTTAAATTATGAGAACAGATATTAACAGGCGCTTGCTTAACTGTAATAAGTGTTGAAGAATATGTTGAACATTGTCTGCAGTTTAACAAAATTGTTAAATATGTAAACGTTAACATACTGTTAACTAACTGTTAATGAGTATTTAAGCATACATATAAACATTCTTTATGCACAACTATATGCACAATATGTATATAAATTATTTTATTTTTTATTTTTATTTTATTTTTTTTTTATATATTTTCATTGTGCAATTGCTGCATCGTGTTTTGTGTAAAATGTTATAAGCGTAAAGTCTCTGCTTTGAAATGATGTAGTTAAATCCAGTTTTATAGAGCGGTTCCGACAACATTGAATACTTACTTAATACACCTCAATATCGTCTCGTCGCATTGTTAGCAAAAAAAAAAAAAAAAAGAAGAACTTTATGACTTCACGACATGCTTATTTTATTTTATTCACGCTGTGGCGCGTTGGCTATAAAAAAGAGAAAGTGAAAAAGAGAGAGAGAGAGAGAAAAATTGAAAAAGCAATTGCCATAAAATGCAAACACAGAAGCTTTAACCAGCAGGAAAAGCAGTAGAATAAGTAGAAGAAGCAGCAGCAAAAGCAGCAGCAGAGGAAATAGTGTAGGGGAAAAGGAAGTTAAAGGGGTGTGTGTGTTGAGGTTTTGGCATGTAGAATATTCAAAGAATGAGATGTCTGTCTATAACGTATGTGCTCTTCGCGTTTTTTTTGTACTTTCCACTTGGCAGGAGTCGAAAACCTATGAGAATGCGAATGTAGCACCCACAGCTGGTGGCGCTGTGCCACAAACTCAAACCGCAGCTGGGCAACAGCCACAGAGGCCAGCGCATGCAAAGGAATACAATTTCTTGGATATGGAGTTAAAATATGGATTCTTGCAGGTATGAAAAAGAAAAGAAAAGCAAAAAGAGAACTAAAATGCAAACAAAATAACATCCGTTTATCCAAGATATATATGTATATATATAGAGAGACAAACGACATAGATATATCGCTTACGTTTTCACTTTCACATTTAACATTTCACATGCTCATTTCCCTTGTGTCAGCTAACGGAGGCTTTGGCCTATTTACACTATTCCGGTCACGTAATTCATCGAAATGTATGTCCATCCTCTATACTAATAACTAAGCGTGGCATTTGGAAACTCGCCGGCATGGAGTATGTGGGTAAGTCTATCTCTCACTCTACCCCTCCTCTCTCTCTCTCTCTTTTCTAGCACTCTTTGCTTTGACTTTGAGTGGAAAAACGTTTCATAATTGAAAAAACGAGGGGAGCAACCAAAAAAAAAAATAAAAGAAAACCGTAAAGATTTTTTTGTATTTATTAGAATTTTTTTTTGTTTTTGATATTTTTGAAAACTATGCAGAAAGAATGAATGAGACTGATTTGAATAGCTCAATTCCTTGTCCACCATGGAGTACACGTGTCTCAAAAATGGCTCAACCAAATCTTGATTTTATGGGTAAGTACAACAACAGATTGTTCAAAAATTATAAAAAAAATTATACATTAAAAAAATTCAAAACAATTAAGAAATTAAATTTCGAAACATAACCTAGGAAAAATGTAGAAAATAATCTAGAAAAAAAATGTAGAAAAAAATAGTAAGATAGGATAGTCTAGATAGACTACTTTAGATAGGATACTCTAGATAGGAAAGTCTCGAAAACATGTGGGAAAGTCTGAGGAACAACTAGAAAAAAATGTTGGAAAATTCTAGAAAAATTCAGAAAATGTTAGAAATTCTTAGATAATTCTTGAAAAATTCTGGGAAAATTCTGGGAAAATCAAAAAAAAAAACAAATCTTAGCAAAAAAAAGTAGAAAAATGCAGGAAAAGCTAGTAAGATTAAAAACATTTAAGAATCTTTAGAAAATATAATTAAAAAAAAAAAAATTTGTATTGTAAACATAAGAAAAATATATTAAAAAAAAATATATTTAAAAAAATAAAATAAAATAAATTTTAATTTTTTTATTTTTATTTATTTTTTTTCTATTTATTTATTATTTTTGTATTTTTATTTTATTTTAATTAATTTATTTTATTTTATTTTATTTATTTATTATTTTTTAATTTTTTTTTTTTAATTTTAATATTGTTTTAATTTTTTTATTTTTATTTATTTATTTTTTTCTATTTATTTATTATTTTTGTATTTTTATTTTATTTTAATTAATTTATTTTATTTTATTTATTTATTATTTTTTTAATTTATTTTATTTTATTTATTTATTATTTTTTAATTTTTTTTTTAATTTTAATATTTCTTTAATTTTTTTTAAATTTTGTTTTAATTTCTTTTTATTTTTTTTATTTTTATTTATTTATTTTTTTTCCATTTATTTATTATTTTTGTATTTTTATTTTTTTTTAATTTATTTATTTTATTTTAATTATTTATTATTTTTTAATTAATTTATTTCATTTTATTTATTTACTATTTTTTAATTTTTTTTAATTTTAATATTGTTTAAATTGTTTTTTAATTTTGTTTTAATTTTTTTTAATTTATTTTAATTTTTTTTTTATTTTACAGCACCCGAAACACAGAGCACCTCCAAGTGCAGTCTGCTAAGTGACATGTTCTCACTTGGCATGGTCATCTGTGCGGTTTATAATAATGGACGTCCGCTTATACAAGCTGGTAACTCAACATCTACATATACAAAACAATTGGAAACGGTAAGTGTTTTCTCATGCTACAGCTTCTCACATCACACCCCTTGCCAGAAATCTTGCTTTCTATATATATACATATATATATATTTTTGGCTAAATTAATTTGCTGCTACTTTTTAAGCCAGGGGGGCAAATACAAAAAGCAAGCTAAAAGTTGACCAACTTGGCAATTGGCGTACTGAACGTTTTGAACGGTTTGTCTGTCTGTCAGTCTGACTCTCTGTCTGTGTGTGTGTATTTGTTTTTGGGCTAAAAAACTTTTGGTTCGTTGTTTGGCAGCTGTAATTAGATTCGCAGCTTTTTGTCAAATGCAAATGTAATCAAAAGTCCACTTGAAACTCGAATTATACAGGCCAGGTGCTGAAGCTGAAGCAGCAGCAGCAACAGCAGCAGCAGCAGCAGTAGCAGTAGCAACAGCAGCAGCAGCAGCAGCAGCACAAGTTGTAGCTTGAAGCAACGTCATTAAAACTTTTCAAGTGTTGTGTCTAATGCTGTGGCCAAGTTTACTTTTTGCTTCTGCTTTTTTTTTTTTGCCAAAACTAACTTCTGCTGTTGCTGCTGTTTTATATATATATATATTCATATTCTCTGTCACTTTCACTTACTGTTTCTATCTCATTCTTGCAGCTGGATGACCATGTGCACAAGTTGATGCCACGCTTGCCAATTGCCCTGCAGGAGGCAACATCGCGCATGGCCAGCCGTGATGCGACAGCACGTCCCACCGCACAGTTGCTGCAATTGATCAAATACTTTATGTGAGTATATAGAAAACCAAGTTTCAGCCCCCATCCCCACTCCCCATCCGCTATTTCAACACCATGTCAAGCACTATACACTGTCGCGCTTCTTGTGCACAAATTAATTAACTTTTAACTAAAAACGCAAAGCAAGCAAAATATACAAAACACACTGAGAGAGAAAAAGCAACAGCCAATTTGCGCAGTTTTAGCAAAAGTTTCTTCTTTTCTTTTTTTTTTTTTTTTGTTTGAGTTTCAAATGAAATTGACACCTGTTAAAAACACGCACATACACACACACACACACATACACAAACAAACATAAATCCTTACTCACACGCACACATAACTCATACACAAACACACACACATTGAATACAAGACACGCAATCTCTAAGCCAATTTGTACATGTAGCTAAAATTCAATTGAAGCATTCACTTTCTGCCACACCAAGGACACAATAACAAGAGAAAAAAAAAAGTATACTCACACTCACACACACACCTTAATTACGTCTGTTTGGTAAATGAAAACGGTAATCAGGCTTGAAAGACACAATGCTTTGGCTCTTGAGCTGATTGTGTTGTATAGTGTACTATATATATATATATATATATACATATATATATAGCAACCACCGTGCATTGCCTGCTTCTATACATACATTGGTTACATTGCGCGCTTGCTGAAGTAGAAGCAGCAGCTGAAGGGATTTATGACGACAACACAGCTGCTAGGCAAGCAAGACAGACGGCCGTGACGTTACTTCTACTTTTACTTCTACAACTCTAACTACTTTTCTGCTACTGCCTCTGCATCTGCCTCTGCTTCATGTCTATGCTCTGCCATCATCATCTATGTCTAAAAATGAGGAAGTGTAGGTGGAAAAATATCTTAGAAATTGCTAAGCAAGCACACTGCACAGTGTTACAAAATTTATTGCAATGGGAAATATTTTTATATATTTTTAGAAATTGATTAAATAAAGTAAAGGGATGCAGAAATATTTATTTTTTATTTTATATATTTATGTATTTATTTATTTATATTTATTTATATTTATTTATATTTATTTATATTTATTTATATTTATTTATATTTATTTATATTTATTTGTTATTTATTTATATTTATTTATATTTATTAATCTTACTTTAAATTTATTTATATTTATTTGTTATTTATTTATATTTATTTATATTTATTTATATTTATTTATATTTATTTATATTTATTTATATTTATTTGTTATTTATTTATATTTATTTATATTTATTTATATTTATTTATATTTATTTGTATTTATTTATATTTATTTATATTTATTTTTATTTAATAATCTTACTTTAAATTTATTTATATTTATTTATATATATTTATATTTATTTTTATTTATTAATCTTACTTCAAATTTATTTATATTTATTTATTTTTATTTATATTTATTTATATTTATTTATATTTATTTATATTTATTTATATTTATTTATATTTATTTATATTTATTTATATTTATTTATATTTATTTATATTTATTTATATTTATTTATATTTATTTATATTTATTTATATTTATTTATATTTATTTATATTTATTTATATTTATTTATATTTATTTATATTTATTTATATTTATTTATATTTATTTATATTTATTTATATTTATTTATATTTATTTATATTTATTTATATTTATTTATATTTATTTATATTTATTTATATTTATTTATATTTATTTATATTTATTTATATTTATTTATATTTATTTATATTTATTTATATTTATTTATATTTATTTATATTTATTTATATTTATTTATATTTATTTTTATGTATAAATCTTACTTTAAATTTATTTATATTTATTTATTTTCATTAATTTCAAGCCTTTTTCTGCCTAATTAAGCATCAAGCAATTTACAATAATTTGAATCACTGTGCAATGAGCTATGTTTATACAAACTCAAACTCAAACTGAAACTGAAAAAAAAAAAACGATGATGTACATTTGAGGTGGTGGCAAAAATCGGTTGCTTAGCAAAAACGCGCCGACAGCAGAGAAGCTTTCCAGAGAAATGTACGTTACCATTGCTGTTGTCTGTGCTGCTGCTGCTACTGCCCCTTTCCCAACATTTGAACGCCCACAAAAAAAAAAAAAACAGCCAGTTAGTCAGGCTGAATTCAAGCATTCAGACAGTCAAGCAGTCAGCGAGTCAACGATTCCGTTTAGTCAGTTGTTGGCAGCACTTTGAAGTTCATTTAAATGTTATCAACGTTCTCTTAACGTTTTTAGCTGCGTATGCAAATAGCTGAAGTGGGCCCTAAGATTTTAGTCAGGTTTATGCTGTTACGCTTTCAATTCTGCCTCTCTCTCTCTCTCTCTCTCTTTATCTATTTCTGTCTCGCTTTCTATCTCATTCAGTTTTCTGCTTCTTTTTGTATTTGCGGCATGCAATGTTACCGCTTGAAGAGCAACAATAACAAGTAGAACAATAAGTGCTGCTGCTTATGCTGATTATGCTGCCCAGGGCTAATCGACTGCAACCAACAGCAGCAGCAGCAGCAACAGCCATAGCAAGGAGAAATGCTTATTTTCTCCTACACCTTTCTCCTGTTACTTCTTCAATTTTACTTCGTGTGCAACGCGGCGCATACGCAATGTGATTTATAGCCTTGCTTATTGTTTAACCAAGCGCATAGCAAGTAAAATCTCTTTCATTCTTTCGCTGTCTCCCTCTCCCTTCTGTCTATTATCTCTACCTTTCTCTATTTTACTCCCTCACACACACACACACACACACACACACTTTTATTACATCTGCCAATGCATATAATTTAACTGGTTTTTCACTTTTATTGCCACTTTTTCAATTACATGCAACAGCAAAAAGTTTCCTTGTCGAACGTTGAGGCGTACAGACGTAGAGGCGTGGTCATTCAGCCTTGTCTGTCCGTTAAATAAATGAAATAAATTGTGCCACACCAAAAAGTAAACACTTTTTGGCAATTAAATTTTCGGCCAATTACATTTACATAACAATAAAAACGCATTTCAAACGCCAACAAAAATTAAAAAAAAAAAAAAAACACCCAAAAATATTCCAGAAAAAAAAAAACAAGTAAACTTTTCACGCTCGCCAGAAAAAAGTTTTACGCTTATAGAAAATTGTTATGCATGCATAATCCTGCTTTAATTAGATTTTATTTCAAAACTAAATAAAGCAATTGTTTACGGATTATTCGCATTTTATGCATTGAAATAACTGTTAATTAGAATTTATATATGAAAATTGAGTTTATAAATTTTTGTCTCCCAAACAAAAAAAAACAAAAATATCAAAAAAAAAAAATACAATTAAAAATAAAATTTTATGAGCTTTTAATACATTTAGTTGAATAAATAAAATGTTTTTATGTAGCTTAAAATATATTTAATTTGTTGAGTAAATATATTGAAAATCATAGGCAAAATAATGAAAAAATATAAAAATTAATATTAATTTAACATTTTAGACAATTTATTAAAAAATAAATAAAAATTATTTTTATGTTGTTTAAAATGCTGAAAAACTATGCAAAAATTGTCGAAAGTAGCTGGAAAAAAATATATAAAATAATGAAAAAATATAAAAATTAATTTTAATTTAAAATTTTAGATAATTTCATAAAAAATAAATAAAAATAATTTTTATGTTATTTCAAATGCTGAAAAATATGGAGAATGTATCGAAAGTAGCTCGAAAAAATATATAAAATATAATTTTTTTTTTTATTTTTTGCTTAATTTGTAAAATTATTTAATATTTAAATTAGAAAATTGTAGAAAATTTTTAAATGCTTTTTAAGCAATTTATTATGCAGTGAAAATATAAAAAAAGCCTTATAAAAATTTTAATACTAATTAGTAATCAATTTAAGTTCAAGCATTTGCTTGCAAAAATCTCTAAACTCTTAAACTTTTCAGCATTAAAATTGATTTTACGCTTTGAAATAATTTTTATGTTGTTTAAAATGCTGAAAAAAATATGCAAAATTGTTGAAAGTAGCTCGAAAAAAATATATAAAATAATATTTTTTTTTTTTTTTTTGGTAAATTTGTAAATTTATTTAATATTTAAATTAGAAAAGTTTATAAAATTTTTAAATGCTTTTTAGGCAATTTAATATGCAGTGATAAGCCTTATAAAAATTGTAATACTAATTAGTATTCAATTTAAGTTCAAGCATTTGCTTGCAAAAATCTCTAAACTCTTAAACTTTTCAGCATTTTACGCTATGAAATTTTCTATAATATTTTTTTTTCAACATTTTTCTCATTTTTCTTTTTTTTTTAACTTAAAATAAAAAAGCGATCCGGCCATAAGTGCTCTAAAATTCCTGGACGTGGTCAACATGAAGGACACGCAGCAAAAGTCACAATTCTATAAGACTACATTGATAGAAGCAATGCCGTTGATACCACGCGTAAGTATTGCTTAAGTAAGTCACAGTAAATGCTATGCCCAATGCGTTGTTGTTGCTGCCTACGCGACCGGAAACGGATGTGGCCACAACGACAAGCATTTATGGTTTTTAACAGCTTTAGTCAAAGTTCATTCATTCATTTCTGCTTGCTCTCATTCATTCATTCACTCATTCACTTACTCATTCATTCATTTATCATTTATGGCGCGCATTTATGTGGCCAAAACAATTTGTAAATTATCAGAGCATGGCATTTTTATGACAGTGCCAGGCTACAAAAAAAAAAAAACAGACTGCAGACTGCAGACAACCGACGGTTGTTTTTTTTTTTGTCTATTGTTTGTTCAACTACTTGGAATTTGTATAGTATGTACAATGCTCTAATCTATAACTACTGACGCTTGCTGGCTGCTTGCTGCTTGCTGCTGCTTTTACCTTGTTTTATTTTTTATATTTTTTTTTGTTTTGTTGTCTATAGAAACTTTGGTGGCAAAACCTTTGGCCCATGCTCAAATCGGAGATAAACAATGGGGAAGTACTCGCAGCGGTACTACAGCCTGTCATGCTGTTCGTGCAGGAGGCAACGCATTCAGAGTACGATGCTTTAATGTCTGGCACAATGAAGTAAGTATCTCGTAGCTCATTATGCGCCCATTAACACACAGAGACTGAGACACTGAATGAGACAAAGATGCAGACATAGACAGTGGAAGACAGTGGGAAATACCTTTTGCTAGCTAACTGTAAAGTAGCGTTAAAGCTGCTATTATTGTTATGTGTATACGTGTGTATTTGTGTGTGGTTGGTGCCACAAAAGTCTCATCCACTCATCTTCATGTTGCCTTTGGCTATGTTTGCTTTTGCCACTGCAAACAATGGACAATGTGACTTTAACTTTATGTTTCTCTGAGCTGAACAACAATTGAAAAACTTTTGTGACACTTTTTATTTAATTTTCATGACACACACACACACACACACACAGAGAGACACAATACTAATACGTTGTGAGAGAGAGCAATATTGTAATTTATAGACCACAAGTTGTGCTGCTGCAAAAGTTAGAAGGCGTGCAAAAGTTTCTTGTTCAAGAGGTCGAAACTATGCTTGGCAACCTATGCTTACCTTTACCCCTCCCCACCCCCCATTGACGTTGCTGGCATACATAAATTAGTAAACCACAAGGACACGCTCAGCTAAATAGACAGACAGACAGATGAAGACTATAGCGAGTGTTGTAATATAAAATATGCAAAAGCGTTGACTATACAAAATAAATTATTTACAACTATTTGTATTTGCATATTTTATATTTCTTTAAATAAATTTTAAAATCAATTTGAAAACAAGGTAAAAAATTAATAGAGAATATTAAATATTAGCATATAGTTTATTTATTGAGTAACCCTCGCTGTGGCTGACAACTTGACTTAAAGACAGAGAGCAAAAAAAAAAAAATGAAATGGAAAACTTTGCCGAAATGTTTTAAGATGCTTATTGACATTGTCTCAAAAAAAAAAAAAACTTTTCGAAAGAAAGAGACAAAGGCAGTTAGAGAGAGAGAGGGGAAGAGTTGTAGTTAGAACGTGTTAAATACAAACATACAACAAACAAAATGCGACAGCTATTGCAACAAATAATGACAAACGGCATTTTATGCCAAACGTTGTCGAAAAGTTTTTTCACTTTTTTTCACTGCTTTTTTTTTCTTATCTTTGTTTCAACTGATTAAAAAAAACCATTTGCTTTATAGAATCGTCTATAATACACCGAAATCAATACAGGCAAGTGTCACGATATTGGAGAACTTACATTTGATAATTGAGAAAACGAAACCCGAGGATGTCACTACAGATATAATGCCAATGTTATTCTTCTCTTTCGATGGTTCAACAATTCAAGTGCAGGTAAGTAATGTCTACAGATTTTTGTTGTCTAACTCTTTGCCATAGATATGCAAATTAGTTAGACAGACACACAGAGAGTGTGTGAGAGAAAGAGAGAGAGTAAGCTAGAGTGACAATAAGAACGAGTTGACAAGTCAAAATGTAGTCGAGTTGGCATTCACCTTGGCGTTGATTGTATAATTACAGCAGGCAATTTCTTAATTAACTGTGGCACAAAAAAAAAAGTCTCTTTTGCTGCTTTCTCTATACATTTCACTCTCTCCTACATTCTCTCATACTTTCTCTGTATTGCGTTGGTTGCCACTTGAAATTTATTGCCTACGCCTACGACTCCCCCACAATTTTAAAACTGAAATTCTAATTTTCTACCTTAATCAGTAAACAGTTTTTTTTTTTTTTTTTTTGCTGTATTTCTTCTTCTGCAACTTGTACTTGAAACTTGAGTATTTTTTTTTTTGGTTTTTCAATTGGGGGAAATTGGAAAAGCCTCTTGTGGCATTTGCTTGAGTCTTACATTAATTCAGTTGAAAGTTTTTTTTTTTTTTTGTATTTTTTTTTTTGAAGTGTTTGAGTTTGGTTTCTTTCTATTTATAGCATACAATGCTTGCTATAACATTTTATATGTTTATTTCTGTTTCTATTTGACTGATGTTGAAGTGACTTTAAGCTAAATCGATAGCATTGATTAAGCAAATTGAAATTGTAATATTTGTGATATAATATAGAAAAGAAAAGACTTACAAAAGCAATGTATCTTTTGTATGAGCGTAATTTTTATTTTATGCACAATAAAATTTCGTAAATATTTTTTTTTTGTAGAAATTTAAGCAGTCAAATATAGCAAGAAATTTCATAAGTTATCAACAGCTATTTCTATACTCAGAAGATACAATTTTCTATCATTCAAGCAGTCAAAAATGTTGACTTGCTAAACTGCCCCTCAAAGTATGCTTTTATTATTTCAACTAACATTTTTTGTTTTTTCTATGCAATATTCATAGAGCGCTGCAGTTGTTGCTGTTGCGAATGTCTTTGATAGCATCGATGAATTATCTATACGTCGCATGGTATTGCCAAAGGTAAAAATGGTATTTGAGAAGAATATACAAGATCCAAAGATAGTACAGAATGTGTTAATGTGCATTGAGCGTGTCATGGATCGCATGGAGCGTCATCAGGTGTGTGTTTTAATTAAGCAAACAACAACAACAATAAGAATAATAAGAATAATAATTGGCAATAATATTAACATATTTTATCTGCTGCAAAATAATAATGTGATTTTTTTTTTTTTGCTGTATGCCAAAGGTTATGGATGAAGTATTGCCACTGCTGGCAAATGTTCGCATACCAGATCCAGATATTATAATGCGTACAGTGCGTAAGTATAAAATATATAAAATGAAAATAAATTTATATTTAAATTGAAAAATGAAAATTGAAAATGAAAAACAAAACAATTGTTGAAACCAGCATAAAAGTAGAGCGTCGAGCGTCGAGTTCGCTTTGTGCTGGCATGCGTCATAGAGAGATAAAAAATTATACACTATAATAAGCATTTAATTAATTATCGCATTATTATTATTATTGTGTATTTTATGTGCAGGCATCTACCATAAGATGTTTGTAGACAAAACCTATGGCTTAACTGTAGAAACAATGGCCACAAATGTTTTGCCATTGCTCATACCACACACTGTCAATCCAGCGCTCAATTTTGAGCAATATTGTTATTTGCTTGAGGTATGTGATTAATTTAATTGTCAAATAGTCTCTTTCTCTCTCTCTCGCTTACTATCTCTTGCTCTCTCTCTCTTTGTTTGTTTGTCTATTGCAGGTATTGCAGCAAATGTTAGAGGCCATCGATCGACAGCAGCGTAATAAATTGAAATTAGATAATCTATCGATGGCCTCACCAGAACGACATCGCACATTGCGTCATCAATTTTCAACAGATAATATGAATGCGCCACCATTTAATATACCAAATTTACGCATTGATCAACGTAAAACATCCAGTGCTGAGGATATGGCACGTAAAAATTCTGGTGGTAAGTTAACTATTCAATATTCATTGACTCAAATAATTGATACATAATGTTTAATGAGATTTTTTTTAAGTTGATTTTAATGCCCGCGAGTGCTACACGCGTGTAATTGAACATTTTTGCATAATTTATTTTTTTTTTTTCATTCACTTTGTGATTCATTTGTTATATAATATCCTTAAAACGTGACAGTTTAACAGTAGCAACAGCAACAGCAGCAGCGATAGCAGCAATCAGACTAATCAGCCTAATCAGCTCTTGTTCGTGTCCAGCAGCTAAATAATAATAATTTGTCAAAACTGAAAATTGTTGCTGCCATTGAGCTGCCATAATTCATTTGGTATTATGTAAATGAAAAAAAAAAAAAAAACAAATTTCTTCTTTTTTTTTTTTGCGTAAATTATAATAAAATATTCAAATTAAAATCTATATTAAAAAGTTTTGCCATAACTGCTGCCTGCTCTCAGTTACTGTCTCTCTCTCTCTCTGTCTCTCTGTGGGCTTTCATGGTTTTATATTATTAAATTGAAGTTGCTTTGGGGCATGTGCAGCAAGCACTTAATGAACTTTCAACCTTAACGATGATTTATTATGATGTCCTTAATCGCTTGTAAACACAATGACATTGTCCTCTGGTGACATTGTGTCCATGTTCTCATATTCATTGAGTGTGTGAGGTCTGCAAAAACAGGCAAAAGTTTTAATTTGGCGCAAAATGCAAAAACTTGTATGTATGCCAGTCAAAGGTTGTTCCAGCCACTTTTGCCACGCCTTTCAATGTCAGTTAACCAAATATGTATATGTGTGTGTGTGTCTGTGTGTGTATGTGTGTGCGTATGGTAAATTACCAAAGCCAACTGCATATTGCAAAATTGAAATGTTCTTGCCAGTCATGTGTAAGGTCGTAGGGCGTAAAGCCACGACGCGGCATCGTTGCGGTTTTTGTGTTTTGTCTGTAAACAAATGTTGACGGCTGCGCCGCCCCCTCCCCAGTCTACAGTCTGTTACACTGTCTGTGGCTGTATGCCTATAGACTGTAGTTCAACAGCTATCATAACACATTCAATATTTGCATTTCACTGCATATGCTTGACAATATTATGTATACGACATGTGAGCCGTTCTTTGGTTTTTTTTCTGCTGCGCTGAGATGAATTTCGAGCACTTCAAAATGGACTGCTGCTACAGCTCACATATATATATTTATTATTCATTATGTTTGCAATGTGCTTCAAATATTTATATTTCACATGAAAAGTTATGTTTTCATATTTTTTTTTTTGAGTAATTGCAACTGTTAAGACAAGCTGGAAAATTGTAATGGAAAAGTGAAATAATAATAATAATAATGATAATCAAGAGGAAATAAAATGACGATAAAGTTGGCCAGCACATATATCTAGCAAGGCAGTAATAAATATAAATGTTGAAGAAAAACTTGTAGGAAAAGTACTTAAAGAAAAGGCAGTTGGAAAAAAAGAAATAGTAGCAGAAGTATAGTAAGAAATTTCTAGTAAAATAACAGCAGTAAAATAATTGCATAAAAAGGAAAATTCTGGAAGAGAAGTTTTATAAAAAAAAATGTAGTAGAAAAATTTTGTAAAATATAAATTGCAAAAAAAAAACGAAGCATAAAAATAATTGCCTTAAAAATATAATAGTAAAAATATTAGTACTAAAAAGTAGTAACAAATGGAGTGGAAAAGTAGTAGAAAAATCTAGAAAAGCAGAAAAGTAGTAGAAAAAAATCTATTAAAAGAATAGCAGTAAAATAATGGCAAAAAAGGAAAATTGTAGAAGAAAATTTTTTTTTTTAAAAAGTAGAAAAATTGTTTAAAATATAAATTATAGAAAAAAATAACTTTGAAAATAATCCACAAAAATGTTATAGTAACAATATTACTACTAAAAAGTAGTAACAAATGGAATAGAAAAGTAGTAGAAAAATCTAGAAAAGCAGAAAAGTAGTAGAAAAAGCTAGAAAAGAAGAAAAGTAGTAGAAAAAAATAACAACAAAAATAATAGTAAAATAATAGCAGTAAAATAATGGCAAAAAAGGAAAATTCTGGAAGAGAAGTTTTATAAAAAATATGTAGTAAGAAAGTAGTAGAAAAATATTGAAAAATATTAATTATAAAAAAAACGAAGTATAAAAAAAATTGCCTTAAAAATATAATAGTAAAAATATTAGTACTAAAAAGTAGTAACAAATGGAGTAGAAAAGTAATATAAAAATCTAGAAAAGCAGAAAAGTAGTAGAAAAAAATCTATTAAAAGAATAGCAGTAAAATAATGGCAAAAAAGGAAAATTGTAGAAGAAAATTTTTTTTTTTAAAAAGTAGAAAAATTGTTTAAAATATAAATTATAGAAAAAAATAACTTTGAAAATAATCCACAAAAATGTTATAGTAACAATATTACTACTAAAAAGTAGTAACAAATGGAATAGAAAAGTAGTAGAAAAATCTAGAAAAGCAGAAAAGTAGTAGAAAAAGCTAGAAAAGAAGAAAAGTAGTAGAAAAAAATAACAACAAAAATAATAGTAAAATAATAGCAGTAAAATAATGGCAAAAAAGGAAAATTCTGGAAGAGAAGTTTTATAAAAAATATGTAGTAAGAAAGTAGTAGAAAAATATTGAAAAATATTAATTATAAAAAAAACGAAGTATAAAAAAAATTGCCTTAAAAATATAATAGTAAAAATATTAGTACTAAAAAGTAGTAACAAATGGAGTAGAAAAGTAGTAGAAAACTCTAGAAAAGCAGGAAAGTAGTAGAAAAAAATCTAGTAAAATAATAACAGCAAAATAATGGCAACAAAAAGAAAATTTGTGGAAGAACATTTTTTTTTTTTTTAAGTAGTAGAAAAATTTTGTAAAATATAAATTATAGAAAAAAATAAGTATAAAAAAAATGTTCTTAAAAATATAATAGTAAAAATATTAGTACTAAAAAGTAGTAACAAAAGGAGTAGAAAAGTAGTAGAAAATCAGAAAAGTAGTAGACAAAATATAGTAAAATAACAACAGTAAAATAATGGCAAAAAAAGGAAAATTGTTGGAGGAAATTTTTTTTTTTTTTTTTAAAGTAGTAGAAAAATTTTGTAAAATATAAATTATAGAAAAAATTAAGTTTGAAAATAGTCCACAATAAGTAGTAGAAAAAAAATATAGTAAAATAATAGCAGTAAAAATTTTGTAAAATATAAATTATGGAAAAAATATCGTTAAAAATATAATAGAAAAAAATATTAGTACTAAAAAGTGGTTACAAATGGAGTAGAAAAGTTGTAGAAAGCTCTAGAAAAGTAGTAAAAAAAAATCTATTAAAAGAAAAAAAATTTTTTTTTTTTAATAGTAATAGAAAATTGTTGTAAGATGTAAATTCTAGAAAAAAACTAAGTATAAAAATTATTCCTAAAAATGTAATATTAGTATTAAAAAGTAGTAAAAAATGCAGTAGAAAAGTAGTAGAAAAATCTAATAAATTAACAGCAGTAAAAAGAGTAACACTAACTTATATACTACATTAATATACTAACTGCAAAGCTGCCTTAAATATACATAGGAAAATAATATCGAAAATAAAAGTGTTCAATATGCATTTTGTCAAGTAAAAGTATTTATTAAAATTGCGTATCTCATGTCATATAATAAATTGCGCATATTGAAATTGGGTTTTCAATAAATGTGATTTATAAAAAAATCAAAAAAAAAAAAATGGAAAGATATTTGTGCGCTCATACGATTGATAAATATTACGAATTGCACTCGAAAGTAATTAAATTTTCATAGTGGAAAAGTCAATGAATTTATATTTCGTATATGGAAATGGAAAAATGTTACAGTGCCCTAGTACAGTGTGCGCACATGTTGCATATGTTGCAAGTTAATAACTTTTGACACAAAATTGCCACACGCAAGCAGAGACAGGCAGACAGAGAGAGAGAGAGAGACAGACAGACAAAATATGCCAGGTGCAAGTTTGCATAAAGTGAAACACAGAGATTCATATGCAGCTTGCCGCAGCGTTAACCGCAAAATGTGCGAATATGTCCTTGACAGTGACAGGAACCAAATGCAATGCTATGCATATACACACAGAGTATGAGTGTGGGACTGAGAGAGCGAAAGAGAGAGAGAGAGATAGTTAGAGAATGCCTGAGGCTGAACTGGTCTCTGGTTTCTGGTCTGTTGTTTTGTTGTTTGTTGTTTTGTTTTGTTGTTTCGCTTGTGTCTGTTTTTGGAGGTTTTCGGTGTTTTCAGTGTTTTCGGTTTGTTAGACCTAATTAGCAGGCCACTGTTCATGTTATTGTAATTATAGCCATAATTATATTTATATGCGAAACTCATACAACATCTTCTCCAACAGCAACTATTACTACTACTACGTCTATATGCATATGTATTTGTATTTTTTTTTGTATATTGTCTGTGTACAGGTTCTGGCATGTTGGGTGGCTGGTGGTTTGGTTGCTCACCATCATCACCGGATAGCAATTTCCTGCGCGTCGGCAATGTGTTTCCCAATCGTCGACTCTCGGACAACACGCTGATGACACCAAAGATAAGGATCGCACCATCGTGCGCCTCATCACCAGGCGGCACACCGGGCAGCGGACTGCCCACCCGTCGTCATTCGAGCATTGGACCCCAAGAGCGTCGCGGTTCAACCATCAATTTGTCACCGCCAACTGTAAGTTGTTTTATCTGCCATGCGCCGCGACGCGTTTTAAGTTATTCTTTTATTTTTTTTTATTTTTTTTTTTTTTACAGTTCAGTTTTGTTTTTTTTGCCGGTTATTTTCCATTATATATATTTTTTATTTATTGTTTGTATTCTTCAGTTTTTTTTCTTGTTGCTTTCATGTGACAAACGCTGTTTTTCATTTGTTGCGGTTGCTTTATTAAGCATTCAGTGCAGTTATTTTATATTTTTTTTTTCTTCTTATTTTTGATTTCGACTCTTTGACAAAGTCGCAAAGTCACAAAGTGAATTTGTGAATTTTTTTTTTAATTTATTTATACATATATAAATATATATTTTTTTTATTATTTTCTTTACGAATTTCGATTTGTAATTAATTTTACTGTATAATAAAATTTTTTATTTTATTTTTTGTTTATTTTTAATTTTAAATAAAATGCATTTAACTTTAGCGACTAGTGAGTAGCATATTTAGCGTAGTTAACAAACAGTTAACAACAAATAAAAAAAAATAATAATAATAATAATAACAAACAAAAATTTAATATATAAATTTTTTTTATATATATAAAAAAAAAAAATACCAAATACCACAACAAGAAAAAATAAAAATAAAGCTGCTCAAACATAGCGTACAACATGAACAGAAAAAACGTTTAAAATAATTAATTGAAAAAAAATTTTTTTTTATTTAATTACATTTTTTTTGTTGTTGTTTATTTTAGCTTTTATTTTTTGTAAAAAAAAAAATATCTGATTATTAATCTTTGTAAATTCTTATGATCAGCTCATTTCCCGTAAAAATGAACGATATGAAAAAAAAAAAAACAAAACAAAGAAAATACAAAATAATTACAGAAGAAAAATAAAAGCTCTAACACACGCTCTTTTATCTTTATCTTCACTTTCCCGCCCGTTCACAATCGTTCAACACACACACACAACAACAAAACAAAAAAAAAATATATATTATATATATAAAATAAACTTTCTAAATACCGATAACGATAACAAAACATAAAAAAAAAACGAAATGTTGTCGCCGTCGTCGTTGTGTCTTTACAACTTTTTCTCGCTTTCTTATATATATATACACACACACACATACAAATTTATCACATCTATAGTACGGCGCTCGTGGTAGCTCTGGATCGAGTCTATCGGTGCCCTCCACCTCAGCCTATGTTGTAAGTCTAAAAAACAAAGTAAAACGACACACACAAAAAAAAAAAAAAAAAAGAAAAAACTGAAATTACAATTGAAATTGTCATGAATTTTTTGTTAGAAGCAAAAAAAAAGAAGAACAAGAATTTGCTGTGCTTAGAGGTCTATATACAATTTATATACTATATACAGCATCCAATTTGTTACCAGCAGAGAGATGTAGAGATGGAGAGACAGACAGACAGTCAGAGAGAGAGAGAGAGAGAGAGAAAACAAATGATATTTGAAGTTGAATTTTTGGTGTTTTGTTAACTGTTCTTGTTACTGTTTTCATTGTTTGTTGTTGCTGTTGCTATTGTTCTTGTTCTTGTTGTTTTTAGTTGATGCAGGCAACTTTTTGCACAACGTCAAACTCAAAACTACATTCCCACACGCACACACGCACACACGCACAAATACAAACACACACACACAAACAAATACACATAGTTATGTACACAACAGTTATTGCAGCTGCCAAAAAGTATTTAGTCAGCTCTGAAATGTATGCTACGGTTTTTTTTCTTTAGTGTCTTCTCCCACAAATATGACGGCCGAAACTTGTATACGCTTGTACATGTTACAACTCTCTTTCTCTCTCTCTCTCTCTCTCTCTCTCTGTCTTTGTCTCTCTTCACACACATGCCATCTCTCTCTCTCTCACACACATACACACTAACTATGTCTCTCCTGCTCTGTGTGTGTGCGTATCTTGCGCTTTCTCTCACTCTCTCTCTGTCTGTCTCTCTATGTGCAACTGAAAACTTTGCTCAGTTTTTTGAATATGAATTTGAACTTAAAGTTGAATTTGACTTGTTGCCTACTGTTACTACTACTACTACTACTACTACATAGAAACTACTTCATATACTACTTGTACTTGTGGTGTACTCGACTCTCTTTGTACTTTGTTTACCTTGAATCATGTTTTACCGTGCTGCTTGTATAAAAATGAAAAAAACCAAAAAAAAAAATAATAATGATTGCAAGCAAAATTACAATTTTTTTTGTTTTTGGCATATAATTTCGTTCTTTGTATTCAGTTTTCTGTCTTGTAACTTTAACTAATTTGCAACTCCAATTGATTTACATTTTTATGTTCTCGGTTTCATTTTACATTTTGATTGTTGTTTCTGCTACTAAAACAAAAAAAAAAGCAAATTTGTTTGTTGTTAGTCTATAGCTGTACTCAAGAGGCTCAATTCAGCAGCGAACTGTTTGTAGCTGACGGAGCGAAGCTTATGCTAATGCAGTTGTATATGAAACCTTTGAATTCTATTGATGAGTGTACAAAATTTATATATTCTTTACTTTTTTTTATTTCTTCTTTTTTTTGACTGTGCTAAAACTGTACATATACAAGTCTCTTGTTATATATATGTATATATATATATATCTGTATGTACATTATATATATATATTATTATATATCTTTATACCTCACGTATGTAAAGATATGAAAAGGTTTTTCGTATTGCCTGTTGGGTATTTTTTTTTTTTTTTTTCGTAAATTGTGCAAGGAAATATTGTAAGTAAAGGTTAACAACAACAACGTTGGTTTATCTTGCAGGTTATACTATATGGACACAATATATCTATCTCTATATATATATATAAATATTACACTAATAACATCTAAATATATTTTAAGTTAATTCATTAAATGTCCCGATCGTAAAATCAAATTGTGTTTTTTTTTTCTTTTTTTTTTACTTATTTCTTTTTCTTTACATGTTTGTTTTATTGTGTATAAATTCTGATACAAAGAGATACTTTATCTATTCGTATATAAACTAAGATTAACACAAACACACACACACACATATACATACATACACATACATAAACGTTAAGTGTATTTCTAATGTTTTGATGTGCTTTTCTTACAACTTCTTGCTATTTCTATTGAGATAAAACGCGCATCTCACGCAATGGATTCTACTCATACTACTATTATATACTCATACTCTCTCTCTATATATATATATATATATAGCTCGACATATACATATATACATACAATTCTATGCTTACATAGACCATATACATATATATATATATATATCTGCTGTACATTTGATATCATGTGTGTTATTTTTTCGTTTTTCCATTTCATGTACGAAAAAAAAAAAAATTATAAATGAAAAAAAAAAAAACAATAAAATCAAATAACAACAACAACAAAATTGCAACAACAACCAAATCATACCATAAATCGAATAAATTAATAAAAAAAAAAAAAAATTTGCAGCTTGCACGGAGCATGATCGTGAGTACACGTTTCATTATTTCGAATTTTGTTTCTTTTTTTTCTCAATTTTTTTTTTTTGCAATTTAATTTTATTTGAATTTTCGCTTTTCTGCCCTCTTCTGCCTATCAACTACTATTTACATATATATACTCACGCATACTCACACATGCACACATGCACACACGCACACACAGACACACTCAATTACTCAGTCATGTGTATGCTGATGTTAAATTTTTATGTTAATGTAATTTGTTTTGATTTGAGCTTCAGATTTTCATTTCGATTTTATCATTTTCATTTTTATTTTTATTTTTTGCGCTGCGAGTTTCAATTGGATTTCATGTACATACATGCGAATATTCGATTAATTCATATCTTTATATCCGTATATCTTTGTCTACCTCTGTTTACCTTTACTATTCACTTAATATTCGTATAGAGTTGTTATTCATATTATTATTACTATATGTATTACAATGTTTGCCAAAGTTCCATTTACTTTTATATATTTTGTATTTTGTTTTTTCTTTTTTCTTTTTGTGTTGAACTTGAACTTCTTTGACTGAAGTTTTTCTTTTGTTATTCTTAGATTTTTATTTTATGATTTTTGTATTTGATTGTTGATTGAGTTTTGTTTGATTGTTTTGTTTGATTGTTTTGTTTGATTGTTTGGAGATTGTTTGAAGATTGTTTTATGGAGATTGTTTTGAAGATTGTTTGCTTTGTTGCATCACAATCACAAGTTCTGTATGTATATTTATTACAATTTTGACTTATCAAAAAAAAAAAAAAACAAAAAAAAAAATAATAATAATACTTATTTCTTAGTCACAATTGATCAACACATTATGTATATGATGTACTATATCTAAGCACAAAAAAAAAAAAACTACATTATGATAAAATAAAAAAAAAAAAAAAACTTATTTTGAACACTTTACACTATATAATGGCACAAGCTCACAAAAAAAAAAAATTGTAATAATTTGTATCGCCAATTGTTACAAACGTTAACTAATCTTCCAAAGAAATCTCCTTTATTGTACTCCCAAAAACAGGGTGGCTCCATGCCCAACACATCAAGCAGTGTACCATTTCTGCTATCGTCCAGTATGCAATCAATAAGATCGCGTCGTACATCAACTGTATTATCATCGGGTCCACTTGGCTCCGGTTCAGGCATATTGCAACAATTGGGATCCGGCATGGTAAGACAATTAACTTCCGTATCTGGTACGGTTAGTCCGGTGCCGCTATTGCGTGTCAATGGTACGCGCAACAACAACAACAGCGTCCGAAAGTGTCCGTCACTCAATATAACATTCAGTCAATAATATAACCTGAACGAACCTGACACTAGTTCAGGTTACAATTATAATTACAACAATTACAACAATTATAATATCAATACGAATACGAATTTGAATTTGAATACTATGAATTACAACAACTATAATTACAACAATGTTCGCTATCGGGCGCAGCAACGTAACATGAATCTGAATCTCAATGAGCCAAAGTATTAAAAAAAAAAAAACAAAACAAAAAATAACGAAAAATGAAAATGAAAATAATGCAAAGAATATAGAGAGAAACTAAAGAAATTGAAACGAAATTGGTTGTAAAATGAAAAAATAAAGAAAAAACAAAACGGAATAAAACAAAGAACTAAAAAAGCGAAAATCAAATCAATTAAAAGTTGTATGCAAAGAGGGGCAGAGGGTAAAATGAAGCAAAAAACAAAAAAAAAAACAAAACAAAAACTGAAAATAAAAACTAAATTTATAAATTGATATACATTTATAATATATATATATATAAATATATATATATACTATATAGATGTATCTGTACTTATAGCATACTACTATAGTTTAGTTATACCGTAACGTAATGTAATGTAACGTACTACTACTACTACTATAATTAATATAACTAACCCAAAAACACATTGACCAAATGTGCAAGAAATGTTGTTTTGCAAAAATTTTCTTAATTATAATACGCATTCGTTAATGTACAATAAATGTTAATGTCGCATTGAAAACATATCTAATTAAATTTATTTAAATACATTTATTTTTAACATTATCATTATTATTATTATTATTATTATTACTATATAAAATAGTGTTATCGAACTTATTATTGATTGTTATATTATGTAATTGGTAGTGTATTATTATAAAATGATTATTTTTCATTATCATTATCATTATCATTATCATTATCATTATCATTATCATTATCATTATCATTATCATTATCATTATCATTATCATTATCATTATCATTATCATTATCATTATCATTATCATTATCATTATCATTATCATTATCATTATCATTATCATTATCATTATCATTATCATTATCATTATCATTATCATTATCATTATCATTATCATTATCATTATCATTATCATTATCATTATCATTATCATTATCATTATCATTATCATTATCATTATCATTATCATTATCATTATCATTATCATTATCATTATCATTATCATTATCATTATCATTATCATTATCATTATCATTATCATTATCATTATCATTATCATTATCATTATCATTATCATTATCATTATCATTATCATTATCAGTTTTAAACATTTTTTTATTAGTTTTTACTAAGTACAATCCATTTATGTTCTACCACTAGTAACCGTAATATCAATATGCAAATTGCAAAAACCAAAAAAAAAAAAAAAATACAATAACAAATTCATTAAAAATGCAAACAAAACTTTGAATTACAAAAATTGAAGCAAAAAAAAAGAAAAGAGAAAAAAAAAACCGCCTACACAAACAAACACATCGAAAATATGAATAAACATGATTCGAGATGTGAATGAAATATGAAATGTGCCAACTCGTTGGGCATCTCATTAAAATGTGCGCGCGTATATTGTTGATTTCAATTAGTTATTTAAATTAAAATTCCTCTTAACCAACATACACAGAAAACATTCCCTTAACAAAATCCAAAACGAAATCAAAACCTAAAGCAACGCCCACCATACACACATAATGTTAGTGTGTGTGTGTGTGTGTGTATTCTTTATGATTATTATACTATTTAAATTGAAATCCCCAACGTAGCTTATGATTATTATTATTATTATGATTATGATTATGATTATGATTATGATAGTTAATAGTAGCTCTAACAATAACAATCGTGATGTTAGTTTTATTTAATATTTTTATATAATTTCATAAACAATTAAGTTAAGTATTTAGGACAAAAAAAAAAATGATTGAAAATTAGTTAAGCACATGCACTGGTTATTATTATGGTTTTTTTTTTTAAATTAAAACATTTAGACATAGAACATATATATATATATATATGAATATTAGAAGAGGCAAACATATAAACATACATACATACATAAATATATAGTAGTAGTAAGCTGACTGTTGTGACAATCACTGCATTTTCCTTCCACAGAAAGCGGTAATAATGTAAGATGGTTCGTTATACAAAAAAAAAACATAATAACATGTAAATATGTCAAAAAACAAAAAAAAAAAAAACCAAAAAAATTAAAATTTTTTTTAATTCGAATTCAAGTTTTGCAATGTTAATTTTTCAGCTTAAAATTTTGCATTTTGCATGATTTTGCCTGCATTCAAAAAATATAAAATCATTATTCACACATATCAGACAAATATCTATTGATATTTAATTGGCAATCGTATCGTTGATATCTGACAAGTGATAAAACAAATAATTCAAGTTGATATGGGGCTGTACCAAGTGCTCAAAATCGAAATAAAAAAAAAAAATAAATAAAAATAAAAAATATATATAGAAGAGTACTGTGATAAATGAGTATAAAACAATTGAGAATCAAATTATTTAAAAAAAAAAAATATATATATATATATATACATATATATATATATATATTAATGGAGTGTTTTCTGAAATGATTATCAGCTATATAATAATACGATTGCCAATTAAATCGATGTCATAAAAAATACATAGTTAAAAATGCATGCATACATCAGTTTGCTTTTGTGATTTGTCTGTAAACACAAAGGAATATTTAAATTTATTTATATATATATCTTGTATATATATATATATATCTATACTATATAATTTGTTTGTACTGTACTGCGTATATGATATGAAACTGTATATATATATAAAATTATATAACTACTATATAAACTTTGATATATAATTGTAATTTGTATATGTATTTGAGAACTTATTTGACTTGCCATTTTACTTTCTGCCCATCTGATTGCACAAGCATATATATCTTTATATCTGGAAATACAACAAAAAGAAACAAAAAAAAAATATAAATAAATTCGAACAATGAAGTACAAGAAGAAGATGAAGATGAAGATGAAGTAAATAATGATATCTAAGCGATATTTGAAGCGCCAATTAATCAAAGAAAAAAAAAAAGAAATGACAACTGATAATCAAAAACTTTTTTTTTTAAGTAAATGGAAGATAATATCATATAAAAAAAAAAACCGTAGATATGTATATAAAAAAAAAAAAAGAAAAAAAAATACTATACGGAACTCGTTAACTCGTATTTTGAATGACTGACACTGAAGGGCAACTAATGGGCCCCTTAAGGCTTAAGGCGCTGCTGCTGCTGCTACTGTTACTGCTAAACTATAACTTTAACACTTAACTAAACTTTAACTATAACTAATGCTATATAAACTGTTTAACGATATGTTGTTATGCATTTCTATTTGTATTTGTATTTGTATTTGTATTTGTATTTAACTTAATTTATTATTAAGTCATTGCGAATTTATTGTACTTGTATAATTGCTCTTCTCTTCTCTTCTTTTTTTATTATTATTATTTTATGTGTATATTCTTTAGTATATACAGACTATATACTATATATATATATATATGTGCTATATATACATATATATTTAATGTTAGTTGCTTTTGGCTGTCTTTGTGCTTGTTATTAACTTTTCTTTTTCTTTTGTTGCTTTTTTTTTATCATTTTCAAGCGCGCGCGTGTGTTTCTGTGTGTGTGTGTGTGTGAGTAAGTTGTATACCCTACAATTTTCCCCAAC